>JACXGJ010008288.1:0-27707 GCA_016801105.1 Esox niger | reverse complement strand
GGGTCACCATGGAGATTAGCCAGGTTTTGGGTCGAGGCTTCCTGCCTCCCAGGTTGGTGGGGTCATCCTGGGGCACCAGCACTGAGGGTTGGCGGCCGCATCTCCACTGCGGTCTACAACCTCACAAATATTAGCGGGGCTGCCATTCTGCTCTCTCCTTTGCAGGAAGTCAGCAGAAATAGACATTCATAATCACCTGCTCCACCATCTCTGCTGGGTGAAGAAATCCACAAACTGGCATAACTGGGCGAGTTGGGCACAAGCCGAGATCCCCAGGGATTGGCGCCAGGAGGCACAGCAGAGACATAGAAGCCAAAGCAATTGACCAGAAACAGGGCGCTTCATTAAAAATTGACAGAACACACCTGTCAATCCCTGATTCAGCTAGCTACTGATTAGATAATTATAGCTTCATTGCTTTAATTTTGCTGGATCGTGATTTGGCTCAGAGTGTAACAATGTGAACAATTTCAGATTGTTCTGGCACCCTTGTTGTAAACTCAACACCTTCTGACACGATTATTACAAATCTAGCTTTGAATGGTCTTCTATGCTCATTACTGATTGTTTTGCTCCATTTTCTAAGTAAAACAGGTGAAACATGCTCAGCCACCCCACCTTGCTCATTCAACAAAGCTATGCATTTGGCTACCTGGTAACACTTTTCACTAAGGGTACATAAACTACCATTAACAAATGTAATAGTTAACATGAATGAATGATGAACAGACAAAGAAACGGTTAATAATGATTACTCCTACTTAATTAATGATTTACAAGTGCATTAACTAACAGAGTGTAGTGTCATTTGTTCATGTTGAAACAGAACATGGACTCATGTTGTTAGTTGGTGATTATTAATGTATGATAATTCATAATTTCATTTAAGGGGACACAAAAGGATTAACTAATGGTGAAGTATCAGTATTTAATGGTTTATAGCTACCAACAGGTCATTAGTTAGTGATTGTTTATGTAGGATAATTCAACACTTAAAGGGACACAAAAGAATGACCTAATAGTGAGGTATCCTTTATTAATGCTTTATTCCAGCTCAGTTACACAGTGGGCCAACAGTGTATGTACTAATGATTTGGTGTAGGAATACTAGTACCAGCACATCATCCTCCCTTCAAGAATGACAGGATTAACTAAAAGTAGGCTATAAAGACAATTTGTAAATCACCCACTCTGGAAACATTGACATCATGAAGGAAGAGATGAATAATGTATTTTTCAGAACTGCAAACAAGCAAGTCTTATCCCAAAAAATCACATTAATAAGTAAATGTCAAGTACAGCCTTTTTACATCAGACATTTCACAAAGTTATTACAGAGCAGTAATGTTGTACTTAAAATAAAATACCTTCATGTTCAACTAGTGTAGTAAAATCTTGTAAAATGATTAGACACTTGCAAATGACTTTGTTAACATGAATATAACATGGCTGAGCAAGCTAGCAAAGTGCTTACCGAAACTAACAAACACTTAACTGGAGCTAGCAAACAGCTAACTGGAGCCAGCTAACAGGAACTAGCTAATCATTTACGCTTACAGTGCAACAATTGCAATGTTTTTTAAACAATACAGTTACAAAATTCAATTATATTTATCCTAGGGATATTGTCAGGACTGTTGTTCACGAAAATTAAATGTTCATACTGTACTGTAACATATTTTTTTGAAAGGAAGGCACCAACATCTTGGCATTTTACATTCAACATGGGTTTTCTGTCTAGTTCATAGTTATAAAATTTCTATGCTTTTCCAGCTCTTTACATACACTTTAACAAACAATTATCGAAATGTCCGACCAGCAAAACAGGATACATTATAAGAAAACATGGCTTTTCGTTCAAGAAATGAATAATGTATTTTACTTAGCCTATTCCTGCAAACAACTAGTTACATGAATGCATGTCCATCATCAACATTAAACAATTACAGTACAAACTGTGTGTTCCTGCAAAAAATGACATGAGTTTATTACCTGTGTCAACATGAACAAATGACACAACACACTGTTAGTTAATGCATTTGTAATAAATTAAGGATTATCATTACTAACTGTTAGTTCATGTCATTGTTCATCATTCGTTGATGTTAACTACTGCATTCCTTAATGCTAGTTCATGTATCCTTATCAGAAATTGTTACCGGCTACCTGTATGCCTAAAGGATCAATCTCTCTGTTGCGCCCAAATTAAGCACTGGTTAGTGTCAGCATGACCACTAAGTCTACCATTTGTAGAGCACATTCTGCAGACTAAATTTACAGAGCATAAAGCAAAAACAAAATGAGTGTGCAAAGTTTCTTATGCTGCAGCCCGATGCAGTTCCAAAACATGAGTTTCCACTGATAGTACCAGCCGCAAGTGAGAATAACCACTAACTGTAAGTAGCTAGCCAATCTAGTAACATTAGTGTGTCTAGCTACTATAGCTAGCTCTATGATGGTCGAAATATGTGGTGTTTTCATGATTATGAATGGTGATTTGTGTAAATGTTGTTCTAACAATATACTAGTATGGTAGATCAGAATCTAAACTAAGAAACACTTAAACCTCATGCTCATTCTGGCTAGTGTATTGTGAAGAGAGATTATCACATCAATAAAAGCTGTTTATAACATACTTATTGACAAGTATGATTGAAAAAAACAGCAGTTAACAGCTTAACGATACTTCAGGATCATTGTTTATTTATTTATTATTTATTCATTTATTTAACCAGGAAAAGACTCCTTGAGATTAAGAATCTCTTTTAAAAGAGTGTCTTGGCCAAGACAGGCAGCAGCACAATTAACACAGTTGCAGTCATAAAACATATAACAATTTATTAAAATAAATAACAAATTACAGGATCATAAAAAAAATGTTCATCAATGTTCATCCCAAATTATGGATCAGGGATCAAACTGTTCCATCAGTAAAAACATCAACAGCCTGATAAGCCTGCCTCCATGTCATTTAAAATTACTGTACATTTATCCAGTGAGACCAGCACATGGAGATTCAGGTGTTTTTGCAATTGACTCCAAGCAGAAAGGGAAGCATATTTTAACATCCCTTTTCCCAAATCCGTATGAACTTTAGGGACAGATAGCAAGAGTCAACACTGGGAACGAAGACAGTATTTTCCCATTTTTTCTCATTAATATAGTGCTGTAGGTGAAAGCATTTTTGTCTGGAAGTAAATTTTATGTACAGTCCCATCCAAAAGTATTGGAACGACGAGGCAAATTCCTTTGTTATTGTTGGTCACTGAAGACATTTGGGTTTAAGATCAAAAGATGAGTATGAGACATGAGTTCAGAATTTCAGCTTTAATTTCCTGGTATTCACATCTAAATGTGTTAAACATCTTAGTACACATCAGTGTTTGTATTAGACCACAGCATGTGCTGTTTTACGGTTAATGTGTCAACATCCCAGAAATTTGAAATAAAAACATGACTTTCTAATGTTAAAACCCAATTTCACCTTCAGTTTATTCACCAATTGCTGAATGTGAGGCTTAAAAGAGAGAGAATCATAAATTATAATACCTAGATATTTGTATTGAGAAACAGACTCCACCTTAGAGCCTTGAAAAGTGGTGACAGATGGAAAGTTAAGTGGCTTTGATTCAGCATGTGAAAACATCATCAAGTTTCAAATCAAACAAGGTACGTTGTTCAGTGTTAACAGCAGGTTATAACTGACAGAGCATGGTTTGGTGTAGGCGAAGATCAGTTTAAAAGTGGAATTTGGCATTGGAGATATTTTGATTGTGACTGTTGATATATTTAATAAATAAGATTGGTCCCAGGACCTTGGATAGACTAAGAGAGCTAGAAGTGATACCTTCTATGAGCATGCACTGAGATCTGCCTGATAGATAATTTTCAAACCAGAAGACTGTTTGTCCTGACAGTCCCACACTGAAGTCTTTGTTTTAATACTGTGTGATCCACATTATCCACTAAAATCTTTAACTACTTTTAGGGCTGCTGTAGATGTACTGTGTTTTTCCAAAAACCTGATTTAAAGTTAGACCAGATGTTATTTGTACATAAGATCTCTTTCAGTGGTTAATTCACAAGAGATTCCAAAATATTCACTAGGACAGGTAATTTAAGGATAGGCCTGTAATTGTTTAAAACTGTCAGGTTACCCAATTTCAACAGGGGAAGAACAAAAGCAGATTTCCATGTGAGAGGAATTTCATTAGTGTCCAGGGAGAAATAAAAAACATAAGTCAAAGTTGATATAATTTAATCAGCTGCTAGCTTTAGAAAGTAAAGCTCCATGTTATCAGGAACTGCTGATATGCTGGTGTCTAAAAGTTGGCGGGCTATTTGCACCTTTAAGGTCGGGGAAGGGATAAAACTACTGGTCTGAATAACCGTTACATGACCATCAGAACAAACAGTTAGGCAGTTTTCATGAGTAATGTTGAGAGAGTCAAACAAGAAACAATTGAATTCAATTGAAACTAACAGCTGTGTATACATGTGTTGGTCACATAATTAGAATATCATCAGAAAGTTGATTTATTTCAGTAATTCCATTCAAAAAGTGATACTTGCATTATGTATACAGTCGTTCCACACAGACTGATATATTTCGAGTGTTCATTCCTTTTAATTTTGATGATTATAATTGACAACTAATGAAGACCCCAAAATCAGTATCTCAGAAAATTACATTGGAATTACTAAAATAAATCAACTTTCTGATGATATTCTAATTATATGACCAGCATATCCAGTATATAAAACCTGTTCCTAACCAGTCTAATTTCATTGAGACACCAGGAGATAAGCCAGTTAGAGGGGGAAAATAAGACACCAGTGTTTACGGTGAATCATTTGCTCAGTATTGTGTTTGCTCTTACTTTGTTTTTATGCATTTGTTGTTATAATGTCTCTGCGTTATTCGTTTATGATTGCCAAGCTCTTTTTAGCATCTGAGACACAGTTGAATTGCTGCCGCTAAAGCACGACTTGGGAGAGCAAATTACAGATCTCCCTCCCTTTTCATCTAAAGTAACTCTAGACCTGCACTCCAGCAAACACGGGCCAGCAGAGGCAGTGTGGATCACAGGAACCTCCATCCTCTGAACTGTGCCCCTTCATTGATTAGTGGGGAGTGTACAGCGTATGTCTGATCAATGCTAGGACGCTAGCAAATTAAGACGTTCCTGTTCAATGACTTTTTTATACTTGTGAGTTGGCCTTTTTTTGATGGAGGCATGGCTCCATACTGGTGAGTTAATCCTCTCAGAACTTCTTCCTCCTGAGTGTAATTTTCTCAGCTCCCCTAGGACTACTGGCATGGGTGCAGGGCTAGCATCTGTATTCAATTCCACTTTCAAATGCTGGCAGACTTCTTCTGACAGTTTTCAATTTTAGACTGCAAATGTTCGAGTTTAACTATCATTTTCTCGTACTGTGCGTGGTGGTGAATCATCCACCCAAATTCAATAAAGATTTCCTGATGGACTGTGCTGACATTTTGGCGGCGATTATGTTAGATTACGATAGTTTTTTAATTGTTGATGATTTTAATATACATGTTTGCTGTGAAAATAGGCCTTTTGTTGAAGGATTTTACGAGTCTTACTGACTCCTTCAATCTTATTCAGGCAGTGACTGGTCCAACACATGAAAAAGGGCACACTTTGGACCTTGTGCTGTCTCACTGTTTGTGTGCCACATCACTAAAATTTGTGATATTTGTTTATCAGATCACCTGCCTGTTTTGTTTAGTGTCACAGACCCCAGCTCTAAGGTTGAAAATTGTGTTCCCACACATCAATTGTGTGCGATTAACCCCTTAACTTTGTTGCATTTTTCTAATGCTTTTAATTAATCAATGGTGTATAATCTAGATGATAGCTGTGCTCATAGCGCTGATGATTTTACTACTCTAATGCTTTCCACTTGCACTGATATCTTAGACTCTGTTGTGCCGTTCAAATTTTTACGAGCAAAGCCATCTTACGAGCCTTGGCCAAATGACAATACCCGCACTCTCAGACGTTCACTTAGACAAGCTGAAAGAAAATTGCAGAAGCATAAACTCCAGGTTCCGCTAGGAATGCTACGTGACCGCTGCAATATCTTTCAGAGAGCTGTTAAAGCTACAAAATTACAATTTATATCAAACCTGGTTTCCAACAATAATCATAAGCCTCTGATTTTCTTCAACTCTCTTAACTCTCTGATAAATCCCAGTAGTGCGGATTCTATTGTTCCATCAGCCAAACTGTAAGTATTTGTTATTGGAAAGATTGCTGCCCTAAATAATCTACCGACTACCTCCGCCCTAGACCCTGCTCCCTCTACCTTCTCAGCTATTTTCGATCAGTTTCTGATGCCAGGACAGTTCATTTTTAAGAAACACAATATCTCCTTTCATTGTTTTGGCGATGATGTACAAATTATCCTTGATAGCACCTTCGTAATCGATAAGCAAATTAGTCTAGTAGTGAAATCTAGTTTTTTTAGCTAAGACTTTTGGCAAAGGTCTATCTCTCTCAGAGGGATGTTGAGATAGTTATCCATGCATTAATTATATCTTGGCTGTATTTCTGTAATTCCTTATACATGGGGGTAGATCAGAAAACCATAAATCGGCTCCAGCTAGTACAAAACACAGCCGCTCTACTTTTATCTGATATAAGAAAGCAGGAGCACATAACACCTATTTTGGCCTCCCTCCATTGGCTTCCTGTTCGTTTCAGGATTGACTTTAAGATTTTTAAAAAGTTTTACATGGATTGGCCTCTTTATATATGTCTGAAATTTAACATTGTCATTCTTCAGCCCGAGCACCGAGGTCAGCTAACCAGTTACTTCTAGTTGTCCCAAAAGTCAGGCTAAAAACCAGAGGGTATTGAGCTTTCGCAGTGGGTGGTTCCATCCTCTGGAATAGCCTACCACTGCATATTCGAAACGCCCAGACTATGTACACTTTTAAATCATTGCTAAAGACACACCTATATACTCTGTCTTTTAATCCTAGCTGTGTTTGCATTAAATGTCTCTGCTGCTATTTTGTTTGTTTCTTTTATTGTATCTATGTACATATTTAACTGTAAATTCCATATATTTTGTATATAATGATTTTGTCCTGTACAGCACTTTGGTCAGTGACAGTTGTTTTAAATGTGCTTCATGAATAAAGTTGACATTGACATTGTGTCAAAGGTGTGTAGTGGGGTGAAACGGACCTGGCACAGGCAGAGATAGCGTTCGGTGTACACTTTATTAAAAATAAACACAAAAGCAACAAAACAAAGACTCAGAGCACTAGATGAAATGACAAGTACGAAGTAAATCATAAACAGAAACTCACCACAGGGACGACAATTGGAGACAAGACAATTGAAGGGGACCGGGATGAGTTCACGGCAAGTGGGAAGGTGGAGAATGCGGGAGATGGCGGAGCAGTCCGTCACCTCACCGTCACACATTGTATATGCTTTAAAATAATCAGCTAGCCCTGTGAAAATGGCTACTTTGATTAAAAAAAAAGTTTAATGTTTACATACTACACATATTGAGACTTTATGCAACTGTTGAAAGTGTTCAGGGACAAAATTACAGATCCTATAAACACTAGGCTAACTGCTGCCTGCCCGCTGCTTCTTGATGACCAGCCAAAAAACAAGCTAAGTTAGTGTAATATTTGATATTTGATTGGCTGATGCAGAAGCAGAGTCGCTTTATCCTGGGCAGATTTGCTTGAAAATCAGTTTGTAAAGCAGCAGTGTCACCCAAGCACAGTCCAAGGCACAACAAGACAATGCAGTCTTGTCCGAAATCCATCCCCCCCATCCCCCCACCGACCCAGTGCTGAGCCAGTGTGTACTGCACTATGCTTGACACCTGTAAATTGTCAATATGCTACAACCAGACTTCAAACACTTGGCCACAATTGTAAGATTTTCACAATTACATATAGTAGAAAAATAATCGTGTACCCATTCTAGTAAAGGGAGATACGTAGTTTGATCCGGAAGGAAATTGACACCGACAATTTTTTTTTTATTTTGTCTTTTTACCAAAATATATTCAAGTTGAATAATATATTACAAAATATATTACAGTTGAATAATGAATATGGACTCAACGTGCAGTCTCTCAGCTTTAATTTGAGGGTACTCAAATCAAAGTTGAAGGAAGGGTTTAGGATTTACAGCTCTTCAATATGTAGGCCCGTCTTTTTCAAAGTAATTGGACAATTGATTCAAAAACATGGACAGGAGTGGGATTTTCCTTCATTACATCTTCATCAATTACGCAAATAAAAGGTCTTGAGTTGATTCCAGATGTGGCATTTGCATTTGAAAGCTGTTGCTGTGAATCTACAAAATGTAGTCAAAGGATCTCTCAATGCAACTGAAACAGGCCATCCTTAAGCTGCAAAAAAAACAGAAACCAGGAAAGCCTATTTCAGCCGGCCCTGCAATAGAAAGTGTTGCCCTCTTGAGATTCGTGTCGAGATCTAATTGGCCATTCATGAATGATATTTATACAAACTGACTAACGTTTCTTACTAAGTTTACTTCCACAACAAATAGCGTCTATGAACTGTATGGTGTTTGCCACTGGCCGTTTTAACAGTGTATTAGCCAGTAATAGGCTTTACTAGTATCTACTAACTTACTGGAATAGTCAAGAATTGAGCAATTGCTAGTGAGTCTGCCAAAGAAATATCATTTTGTGGCATAAGAATGTATTTTTTTCTTTCATGGCATAACAATTTCTTTGATTCGTGAATGACATTGAGACAATGACTACCAATAAAGGGGACGGTAACTAACTTTTCCATCAAGTGAAAAGATGAGAGAATCGTGGAATGTTTCAGAAATAGTCACAATACTATAACCGTAGTTTTAATGCGGTCCACAAATAAAATACATTTTGTTGCTCTCAATACTGTCGAACTTAGATCTTCCACGTGAGAGGCACTGTGTTTAATGATCCGTGTACAATTCGTTCATTAGTTATCCCGCATTAAACAAGGTGACGGGCAACCAATATAGTACAGCACTCGTTTTCCTACACTTGTCAGGGTAGGCAGGGAAAGAGCGGGTGCTACGAAATAGGGTCTGTTTATTTTGGTTTAATCAAGTGGATCAAGCTTGCTAGCTGATATGGCCGTCTAGCTAGTTAGGTGAGTTTCTTTTCAATTTAGTTTGTGGCATAATAATTACTTATATATCTGGTTGGAAAAATCAGTTAGGTGAGTAACTTGATAATGTTAATGCAGCCAGCCAACATGAATTTGCTGGGCACACGTAGCTATCTAGTACATTATGTAGCTAACTTTACCATTGGAAGTAAGCCGTAAACACTACTAAACGTTTCATAGAATGAACTGGGACAAACAAAAGCAAAGCTAATTAGGTTACTAGGCACACAGTTCAATTTGTAATGTGTGAACTGATAACACTGAAGGGATGTTGCACACGCGCGTCTGTTAGGTGATGCAAATGGCATATGTCAATCTCTGAATGGACAAAAGTTATATTCTACCAAGACTCATATATAGGTGATCATCTGCTCTGTCTTGTCCCTTTAGCCCAGAAGTGAGTCCCATTGTTTTGTGAATGCACTTTGTGTCAACTGCTGATGTAAAAAGGGCTTTATAAAATAAATTTGATTGATTGATTGATTGACAGCTGGACCAATTCCCACATTGAACAGCAGAATTGGAGAACCAGAATTTTGGGATTTAGGATGAGGAAAATGTAGGCCCAATGTGGTGGTTTAATAAATGTTCAATGAAACCATAATTTTTAATTAGTTAGTGGACAGTATTTTAAAATGCCTTTGATTGAAATTCCATATTGTTGGATTCTGTCCGTTTTTTATCCATGAACAAAATTAATGCAACCAGAAGTCAGGGGAGAGCCCAAAATGTTAAGATTGTCAGACTTGACTTTGCTTAACCAAATCTGAAATGTTTAAATCTATTCTACTCCACCATTAAAATTATGGACCTTACAACAAACAAAACAATTTGCAAATAAAAAAAGTGAAACCAATTCAATGAATGGAAGATGTGAAACATAATAGATGACAATGCATTGTTATTGCTATGCCAACAGGAACAATCTATTGTCTTTTTCATGAAGCTCTTTATAAATACCAATTTTGATTTGCTTTGAGCCCTAAGCTCAACTCTTTCCAATCACAATCAATTATCATATCATACATCCCCTTTGTTTTCACTTCATTAAGTCAATGGAAAGAGACACCAAGAGAGAAAGCAGAACCACGGCAAATGAGACCAATTGCAGCACCATCCTAGATTCACACTGGCCATCATTTCAGGACAGACATGAACGTTTTTAAATTGGTATTAGGGATGGATCTGTAATCCATTCAAAAAGGTGTTGCATACTGTACATTTATCAAAACAATATCAAAATGAACTTGAAAACTAACTCAAAGACATCAAATGTGTAACTAGAGCTAAACAGCTCTCAATATTGAATACACTGAAATATTTTCTTAGGTCAATGAAATTGGCCGTCATGTATTAATAAACTCCTGTGGTTTGGTGGCACATGCCTCACTAAATGAACAAATTGCCCTCTAGGGGAAAGTCTGTTTAACAATTATTGGAAAACAGCTCAGGTTGCAATGTGTAACCTACTGCAACCACAAGAGTGACTGAATTATCAGCACCTAAATTTAGCTATTTTAAAGGTTATGGCCCAAATTCCTTACAAACATATCTTGATTAGCCTCCAAAATTTTAGGGAAATTGTCCAACTTTCTTTTGTTTCATTTTGGAATTTTATCCTTCAATAGTGTTGCTCAGCCAAACACTAAATTATAACTTTAATGCACATTTTTTGTAATTCATCAGGCATTCTTTGACTTTTTCTGTATACCCGAATAACAAGGACTTCTTGATGAATACCGAAGCTTTGCACTAAAGAGTGGCCTATATTAGGACTTTACACACGTGTCACTTACTCTTCAGTCTAATAAGCACTTCCCATCACAAAAGGGTAGATTTTGTATCTTCTGTGCAGTCTCTGGAAGACTGAGAAAATAACTTTCAGTGTCAACGTATATCTTGCTTGTCCTCACCACAGGTTTCCATAGCATAAAAACAACATTTCTAGGTCTTCTTTTGTTCCAGATGTGTTCATCTAGATACTCATGCTGATGCAACTGACTTTGTCTGATTCAGAGTGCAAATCCATCTATCCGCGTCTTGGCACCATCTGTTGGATTCTGTCCATTTTTAATCCATGAACAAAATGAATGCAACCAGAAGTCAGGGGAGAGCCATTATTCAGCATGAGTCCAAAATGTTAACCTTTCATAGTTCTTTCCTTTTCTCTCCACTGATTACAACGTTAACAGTCTTTTATGCCAGGACAGATAGGAGGTGGTTAGTGGTCATAGCCAACCATTACACAGACTATTATAAGAAAGATGTATCCTACACAATACCCTTGTATGGTGTATTCCAACCTATGACCCAAGGGTCTATTCAGAGAGTCCTCTGACAGTCGCATACACAGTTCCTAGCAGGTAGTATGGACAGGGTGTTTGTGACCCATCAGTAATGGAGCATCACATTTCCTACCTAGTGTCCTCCGTGCAGAGATTGCTAGTACTCACATACACAGTCCGCTCCAAAAGTATTGGAACGGTAAGGCAAATTCCTTTGTTTTTATTGTTCACTGAAGACATTTGGGTTTAAGATCAAAATATGAGTATGTGACAAGAGCCCACCCATTTTTCAAGTGAGCAAAACTTTGGAACATTTGACTTACAGATGTTCCTTGTTGCCCAGGTGTTGCCTTTTAGGTTGATTGTTCAAACATTAAATAGCTCTGAATTAGTAGTCAAAAATTCCATCCTTGGTTTAAACCTATAAAGACTGCATTTGTTTTTATAGAGGATAAACCAACATGAAAACCAGAGAGCTGCCTATGGGAGAAAAGCAAGCCATTGTCAAGCTGAGAAAAGAAGGAATATTGACCAGAGCCATTGGACAAACATTGGGCATAGCAAGCACAACCATTTGGAATGTCCTGAAAAAGAAAGAAACTACTGGTGTACTGAGCAACAGAAGTCGAACAGGTCAGCCAAGGAAAACAACAGTAGTTGATGACAGAAATATTGTGAGAGCTGTGAAGAAAACCCCCAAAACATCAGTAAGTGACATCACCAACGACCTCCACAGTGCAGGGGTGAAGGTATCACAATCCACTGTTCGAAGAAGACTCAGAGAGCAGAAATATAGAGGCCACACCACAAGATGCAAACCACTCATCAGCAGTAAGAATCAAAAGGCCAGATTGAAATTTGTAAAGAAGTACAGAGATGAGACGCAAATGTTTTGGAACACGATCTTATGGGCCAATGAGACCAAGATTAATCTCTACCAAAGTGATGGAAAAGTCAAAGTGTGGAGAAAGAAAGGAACAGCTGATGGATTTAAGCATATAAGCTCATCTGTGAAGTACGATGGAGGTAATGTCATGGCTTGGGCGTGCATGGCTGCTTCTGGAACAGGCTCATTAATATTCGTTGATGATGTAACTGATGATGGTAGCAGCAGAATGAATTCAGAAGTGTACAGAAACATTTTGTGTCTATTCCACCTTGGGCCGAGACATTGAGGAAATCTCCTTATAAAAGTAAATTTCAGTATAATTCAGTGGCTGATCCCTATTGATGACTGAGAGGTGAAAAGGAAAGATCAGGCAATGAAACTGGCAGTCCCACCCAGTTGACTACATTGAAATTGTATTGGTAATGTATATGCTAGATTGCATTTCTCAGTTACGTGAGTGACTAGCGAGAAGGAATAGCTAAGGCTAAGCTAGATCTGAAGGGACTAGTTATAGTGGGAGAAATTTGTCTACTGCTGTATTGATTATGAAAACTGATGTTCCTGAGGGTTGACAGAGGGAGAAAGAACGGATGGAAACAAACAAAACAAAGCTCAAACCGCATGCCTCTATGAGCAGGAATAGTTCGAATCTTCATGGATGATTTCAGGCATATGGCAACTTTCAAATAATCCTTAACACCCTGTTCAGATTGTGTGCTTTTCCATCTCCCCTCATAGTCCCAATATCTTTCTATCTAAACATGAACCACACAGAAACCAAGCTCAGGGGGTGCTTACAATAAGGATGGTGAGAAAGAGACAAGCAGCCCTGTAGCAAGATACTCATACTTAACTCATTCTAAGAGCGGCAACAATGTGAGATATGCAGGCCTAGATATACATAGCAAAGGATGCTGAAGAGAATGAACAGAACTACATGTCAGTCTTGGGCTCATACCTAAAATGAGCGTTGTCACAAGCAGTCCACTCCATAGGGTGCCTAAATTGGGACGCAAGTGCTAATTGGGATGCATAGAATGTAAATGTATAGTTATAGAATGTATAGTTAGCTGGAAGGACGATTACCAGTCCAATGCGATAGCCAAGCAGTTAACTATCGTAAAACGTGTCTAGCTACAAACAGACATGATCATTATGTTTTCAAGTAGTTAGCTAGATTTCCCAAAATTAGCTAAAACATTTCAATAAAGTTTTCTATGCGCACTCAATGTAAACGGAATGAATGCACTCTGTTCATCAGCCCCTCCTCTTTCCCCGCCTACATTCGCAAGTGCGCGTTAACCAATATCCTAAGTGCGAAACAGAACGAATTGTGTCTTTCTGTATTTACTGAGAGCTTGAAATAACAAAGCACGGAAAACGAGCGCTGTATTTGGGTGGTGTACTGTCACGGGCACAGGTGGGGATCCAAGCACGTACTGGGAGCGAGTGGGAAAAGGGCAGGTAGAGTGTACGGGGATGGGAGGTAAGGCTTCTAACGTAACGGCGGCGAAGGGTCAGACGAGCGATAGGCAGAGTAGTCGGGGACAGGCGAGAGGTCAGAATACCGGCGGGCAACAGAAGTACAGGCAGGGTTCAGGCAGAATAGTCGGGAACGGGCGATCTGTCGGTGCACGGATAGGCAGGATGGGACTCTGGAGACCGCGAGATGTGGCATGTAAACATGAACCATTGATCTTGCAGGGGAGAAGTAGCAGGGAGTTGTATTTGTATGCATGGTGATGAGGTGACTGGGGACAGGTGTGTGAGTGATGATTGGTGACAGGTGTGATTTGGTGCGCACTGAGACTCAGGAGCGCGGGCGCCCTCTGCTGCGCGCTGGCGGAGGCGGGGACGTGACAGTGTACCTTTCGGTCTTTGGACTGTCATAATATAGGAAACTGAATCAACAAAAAACATATATATTTTTTAACTGCAATATTTGATTTCTGATTTCAAATGAATGTTGACCAATCAGAAAACTGCTCGTTTTTCGTTCATAATTTTTGGATTTAAAACAAAAATACACTTCAGTCTCATTTCCTCTGTTAAAATAGGAACTACAATAATAGTGAAAAATGAAAATATTTCTCCTTTTTATTTTTGTTTCTTGTTTTGTTCACACCAGGAAGTGCACGCCCCTCATAGAATATTCATAGTGTCCTCCGAATATTCATAGCTTTCTTGTGTGTTCACAGCTTAGTTTGGCAGCGGTAGAGTTCTGTGTTTATGACGTTATGGTAGAAGTGTTAATGTTCAATACGATTCAGATGTTTTATTAAATTCGCCTCAAATAACTGCCAAATATTTTGTTGGTAAATAAAGCGTTGTGCACGTCTGGAAATCACAATCCAAACGACAGTTTTGCATTTTGTAGTTGTTATTTATAGATCTGTGAATGCGTGATTAAAGACTTGCAAGAATTTACTTTTTGCATCTGTACACATTTTTCTTTTTCAAGTATTCAAAAAAGTATGTGCACATACACTACTTAAGAGTAACACACAACTTGCTGATTTGTTATGCAGAAATAACAAGTTAATCTAATCAGATCATGTGTGTAAGCAGTTAAGTATTTCAAATCCATAGAAGAACTGGGGGTTCCAGAGGAGTTTTGACAACCACTGCAAAAATCCACCCACCATGTAATCTCTAGTCCAGAATCCAAACCACTAGAACATTTTATTTCTTGATGATTTCCTTTAGTCCTAGACACATGAGGGTGTAGAGGGAAACACACAAGATACCTTGAGGGAACGGAGGACCAGATGAGTGTTTCATTTTAAATCATTAACCTTTTAGGCTACTTTCAGGGCATGTCCTCCTGGGTCAGTTTACTGCTATAAGTACCTCTATACTTCCATCCACTCTCACACAATCTGAAAAACAACCCATTGGTTTGGCACAAGGTTTCACTGGTTTACATAATATCTAGTATTTGGCCTTTTTTATCCTTGTCCTGTAGTTGGATACAGCTTTGACATACCGTATACAGACTCAGTAACTACCAAGGGCCTTATGGTCTGTTTGTTTGACATGCATTTAATATTTGATACAATTATTTGAATTACCTTTTTGTTAATTCTTCAATATTCATACTTAAATTGTCTATGAATAATAAATGTTAATGTAAGATATTTAAGCCAATAGGCTTGAAGGCGTGTAGTGTATGACCAATATAGGACAACAAAGGTCTGTTCTTAGGCACAGTGTGACGCAGAATGTCTGGATACAGTTATTTAATATAAACCTGTCAATTACTTATTACCAGATCTTATAGCTATTCAAAATGTAGTGTCTGAACAACCCTGCTTATAATTATATACAACTTAGATGATTTAAAGTAAACAACATTAAGATCTACATGTCATCACAAATAACACAGTTCACACTAAGTACTAGTGTTTCATTGATTTTATTTCACACTAGAGAGTTTTTATTGTTCTACCACAGTCTAACAATGTTGCTGATGCAAGATCCTGAGGAAAAATCATGACCCCAAAATTAGTGTGTGATATACAGTTTCAGGCATTCATGTGATTGTCATACATAAACAAACTAGCCTAGAACATAATATGTTTTACTGGCAGTTGAGGGTCAGGCTGATCCTCAAGTTTCATCAGAAATTCTGCCAGGTTGTCCATCCAATCCATAACAGGTAAGTTGTGTTCACCTTTACTTGAAACATTTGTCAACACTCATTTGAAATTGAAAACTGCTTTTGTTGTTGTTTCTCTGTGTATAATCTACAGAGGTACTTCTATGTCATCTCTAAATATTCTCTAAGGTTGTCTCTGTGTTCAATACAAATCAGAGCAGGAGTATTTGTAACTGGAATACAGACCTTATGTTGGGTGTTCAATTTATCCACAGGTGTTTTCTGTTCATCAAATACATTTTATAGAGCCCTTTTTGCATTGGCAGTGTTCATAAAGTGCATATAGACAAAAAATGTGGGCATAGTGACTGAAAAAACGGAAATGGAACCTAGAAAGAAACTTAGAGGTGCCAGATTTTGAGGGGCCCTCTTCTGGCTGTGCTGGGTGAAATTCATAAGAATACATGACCTTTTTGGGCCAATATTTTTGCATGTTCCTGATAATTGGTGGGTCAGTAAATACAGGTGGACTTAATCTAAAGCAGAATCCAGATCAGCTGCACAACCAGGTGGAGCCAAGGGAGACCTGGTCACCTACTGTATCATCACTGTGTACATCTGCAAAACAACCAGGGTAACTTTGTGCAAGGACAGCTAGGAGTAGTCCTACCAAGTAATCCTAAAACATGGCCCAAGGAATTAGGTTATTTTTAAATTCAACAAGACACCACAGTGATTAACAATTAATAGGAGCCTGTGCAACACATTTAAATCAACATGTAGTCACCCATTCCAAGACCGACCAGGCCCCACCTTGCTTTACTTCAGAGGCAAACCAGCAGTGGGATGCATAGAACGTCCATAGACATATAGACAGAACTTACTCACTGCCATCCTTGTCATTCTCACTAATATTCACCTAATAATATCCTCGAAAGTTATAGGTAAAGAAGAATCCAAAATAATGCACTTATTCTGCCGTACAAACACACTTGCTGAAAGAAGAACTGGCCTGACATCCTGATCTCTCCCACAAGGTGTGGAAAATTTTCACGATTTATTAAAATATTAACTTCTCAGTCCTTCGTATAACAGTTGATTATTTCAAGTTGAATTACATGGATCCCCGGGAACAATCATCACAAATGATGAACAGAGTAATTTCATGATGGACTGCTCTGGGATTACATTATTGTGTTCCCTTCTTCAAACCCCCCCCCCCGTCACAGAGCGAGAGGGAGTACAAGGAGATGGAGGCAAGCGCAGGGGTGCAGGGAAAAACGTTAATGGGTAAAACAAAACAGAGTGCCGTGCACTACAAAAACAGAACGAGCTGAAAACTAGGCATACAGGTAAACATCAAAACAGCGACCATGAGACAGCAAATAATGACCGACCAGGACAGGGAGGAAAAAGGCCAAACTAAATACACAGACTAACAAGGAGAACAGAAACAGGTGGGGGCAAAACACAGGTGAAAGGAATAAACTGATTAACTGAAACAAGAACAGGAAAGACCAAACAAGAACATGATAAATCACGGACATACAGAAAACATGGAACAGGACTTCCAATCCAGAGGACATGTACATCTAAAACACTTGCATTTTGATCACTGACATTCCTTGTCAAGAGTAAGCCCCTCAGATTTGCCAATATTGATTTTGATGAATTTACACTAATTCATCTTTCTACATTACAATTTTTTTAATAGCTCACTAACCATATGAGTTAGAGATCTATCAACAAGTATTTTGTGATACTTTACTTCTCTTCTGAAAGGTACACCTCTTTTCTCCACATTCATTGTCTTTATTTTATTGCCCCGCCCTCTATGGAGGAGCAGGTTACTCTGACCAGGGCATGCATATAAGGTAATGTGAGCGAGTGTTTCCTCCAATGTGTCGGCTCACATTGACTTCATGGTTAAGGGAGGGGGTGTAAAGAAGCAGACTGGCTGATCAGACAGGTTTCGGAAGAAGCATGGTTGTACAGTGGGGTTGGGAAAAAATAAATATAAAAATAAATACAAATTACAAAGAAAATAATATTAATAACATGTGAAACTCCGAACATCCTTCTCATTTGCATATTGTTTACTATTAGTTTTTTCTGATATTTGTCCAGTTACAACTGTACTGGTTTGCAGTAAATGTGGGTGACATGTGTAGAAATGTTCAGTAATTATATTTATTGACCGATTTCTAGCCAGAGAGATATGCAGAGGCCTTAATGGACGGTAGATGGAATCTGAGGAACCTTACTGTGGACACTACATTGTGTTGCAGTTTACCTTTGCAGCGGGCAGACACAGACCCAATCCAGGTGTATGGAGGAAAATGAGAATGGACTGTTTGATTCATGTACAGAGTCAAGTCGGAATTGACTGAGATTTTTAAAAGCTCACTATCCAACTTGTTTTCAGATTCCACAACACATTAAATATTGTCCTCTCATTAGAGATTGTAGGAGATGATGGATCCTAGGAATTTTTTTGATGTTAGCATCCTCCTCCAGTATTTTGTCAGTGTTTAATTCCAATTTTGACTGCAGTAGGTATACATACCAAATTCTCCAATTGCATTTCTGTTCAATACATTTTAACACTATAGCTAACTTTGGTGGATTCTATTGTTATGTCACCTGCACACTGGGAATGGGAATATGCAGTCACATTTGAAGGAAGGCAGACAAAAACAGCAGAGGTATAAAATTACATTTTAAATATAATTGTGTTTTGTAAACATTGCACGAATATTGGAATAAAAACAATAGGTTGTACCATTGAGAGTAAAGGGAAAAGAACACACCACACTTTTAGACCTCTAACTCTTATGGACAGTGAGCTATTAAAATGAGTCATTTAGATTTTATCAAAATCGAAAAGGACACATCTAAGGGGCGTGCTCTTGACAAAGAAGGTCAGTGAACAAAATGCAAGTAGTTTTAGAAGTCCATGTGAACTGGATTGGAAGCTATTAAAAATAGTTCATGTGAATTGGGTAATAGAGTGGTAAAAGTGCATGACATTTTTAAATAAATATAATTAATTTTGGAAAAAGAAGAGGTGTACTTAACAGAAGAGAGGTAACAGAACACAACACACATGTTTTTGGATCTCTAACTCATGGGTAGTGTCACAGTGCGTGACTGGGTATTGACAACCAGAAGCAAAAACCATAATGATCCACACCAAGTGTGGGCAAACATTCACATAAATGGGTTCCCCAATTGGAGGCAACGATCTACACCTGCCTAGAGGCACCTCTTTCTGTCCTGTCCTGACTATGGCCCCAGCCCAGTGCAGAGATGGCTAGGGGCATAGCCAGGACATGACAGGTAGTGAGCTATTAAATAAGAGTGGTTTTGAAAGATACATTTCTGTAAATTACCTAAATCTAAAATGACCAATCTAAGAGGCGTACTCTTGACAATGAAGGTCAGTGAACAAAATACAAGTTGTTTTAGAGTTCTATATCATCTGGATTAGAAGCTATTAAAATTGTTAATGTGAATTAATACATAGAGTTGTAATAACGCATGCATTTATAAAATGAAATACAGATAATGAATATTGAGAAAAGAGGTGTACCTTTCAGAAGAGAGGTAAAGGAGCAGACCACACTTATTTGTAGGTCTTTAGCTCATGTGGATATTGAGCTATTAAAAAGAATTGTTATGAAGGATCAATTCTGATATAATGTAAAAGGACAAAAAAAAACTTTGGTCCGTAACCAACATACACGTGGTTGTAGGTGTATATGTCACCTCTATAAGAATCTATTATAAAATAAACTATATAAATATATGTAGAAATATATGTAGAAAATATGTATTGTTTAAAAACAAAAAGTTTCTGTACCTAGGAATTCCTTTATAAAATATACAGGTGCTGCGCAAAGTTGCCTTCATAATCGATCCATATCAATCTGGTTATTAAATGGTTGTTCTCACAAATATACACCGATCAGCCATAACATTATCACCACCTGCCTAATATTGTGTGGGTCCCACTTATGCCGCAGAAACAGCCCTGACCCGTTGAGGCATTGAATCCACCAGCCCTCTGAAGATGTGATGTGGTTTCTGGCAACAAAACATTAGCAGCACCTTTACATCATGTTAGTTGCAAGGTGGGGCCTCTATGGATAGAACATCCCACATACGCTTGATTGGATTGAGATCTGGGGAATTTGGAGTTAAAACCTTGAACTCGTTGTTGTGTTCCTCCAACCACTCCTGAACCATTGTTGATCTGTGGCAGGGCATATTATTGTGCTGAACGAGGCCAATGCCATCGGGGAATAACGCTGCCATGGAAGGGTGCACATGGTCTGCAATAATGCTTAGGTTGGTGGAACATATTGAAGTAACATCCCCACGAATGGCAGGACCCAAGGACTCCAAGCAGATCATTGCCCAAAGCAGCACACTGCCTCTGCCAGTCTTGTCTCCTTCCCGTTGTGCATCCGGTTGCCATGTGTTCTACAGGTATGCAGTGCACATGCACTCTGCCATCCATTTGATGTAGAAGGAAACAGGTTTCATCAGACCAGGCCACCTTCTTCCATTGCTCCATGGTCCAGTTCTGATGCTCATGTACCCAATATAGATGCTTTCGATAGTGTCAGCATGGTCACCCTGACTGGTCTGCGGCTACGCAGTTCCATACGCAACAAACGGTAATGTACTGTGTGTTCTGACACCTTTCTATCAGTACCAGCATTAACTTTAAAAAAAAAAATTTAGCTGCAATAGCTCATCTGTTGGATTGGACCACACAGGCCAGCTTTCGCTCCCCACATGCATCAATGTGCCTTGGCCGCCCATGACCCTATCACCGGTTCACTGCTTTTCCTTCATTGGACCACTTTTGATAGGTTCAAACATGCAGACCGGGATCACCCCACAAGGGGTGCAGTTTTGGAGATACTTTGATCCAGTCCACTAGCCATCACAATATGGCCTTTGTCAAAGTCACTCAGATCTTTACGCTTGCCCATTTTTCATGCATCTAACACAACAATTTTGAGGACAGAATGTTCACTTGCTGCCGAATATATCCCACCCACTGACAGGTGCCATGATAATGGTATTATTAGAGTTATTCACTTCACCTATTAGAGGTCATAAGGTTATGGCTGGTCGGGGTATACGCGATTGGCATGTCTACCTTGAACAATGCATTAAAATTAGGCCACTACCATATTCTACCCCGAATCCAAATGATGAATGTAAAAATCTCACATTCCTGAGGTTGGAACACTGTGTCTACCTGAGTGAGGTTCTAAACACAGATTGCATCTTGTCCCTTAATATCTGTTTAAGCATAATTGTAACAAAAGATACATTCATAATACAATCAGAATGCTACTGAATCACGCAGCTATACTGTAAGGCAGTGCTCTAGACCACTCCAACATTCGGATCCTCATTTTTGTTTACAATTTTTTTCTAGGTAAATATGCTAAAGACATTCTTAGTTACAGCCGTGATCTAGAGGCGGTAGGGTTAACTGCCTTACTCATGGAAGGAACCAGTGCTTAATTTGTAAATTGGGAGGTCCCGGAACAAATTACGGTGAGAAAAATGTAATCAGTTGGCACATTTACATGAATAAATCATATCGGTGTCTCAAAAAGTGGACAACAAAAAGCTAAAACTTTCACAATCTTGTCAGGCAGTACTGAGGCTACAAGACGCTGCAGATATGGGCGACTTCATGAACTCTGTTTGATTTTAAAAAATGTGTAAAATGTTTACAGTGCAAAGTGATCACAGTGATGGAAAACCTGAGAAGTGATGGATCTTATTCCAGCAGGATCAAATGAACCACTGGATAGAATAATATAAAGTATTTTAAGGAGGGTTTTTTGAGATCGGTTTCAAGAAGCGATCAAATTGCTCTTGTTTCTCTAAGAGACTTATAAACATAATTGAACAAATTTGACATGAGGAGAATTTGATTATCAGTTTCCATAAACACAAACATTTCCTTGACAAAAAAGACAATTTTACTATGCAGAGACAATAGGGAGGACAGCACAGCCACAGCTTACAGTACGACCGCTTACAACAAACAGCTTTTCCGAGTATGACCATGACCAAAGACATATGAAACGAATAATCAACATGTACATATTGCTTACAGGCCACATATTCTGAGAGGAAAGCAGCAATTGAGAGAGTACAAGATTACAGAAAACAAAAAATATATACTGTACAGATAATTGATGTATCATATTTTCTATCAAAATATCGGATCTGATGTAACCAATTAGATTATATATACCTCCTACTGCCTTTTTCACCATTTCTGATTTGTTATAAAACAATACAAACAACAAATAAAATTGATATTTAAAAACAAATTGTTAAGCCAACCTGATTGGGTGGGCAGGTACTCAATCTGGCAGGGCACAAGCCCAGCCTGGCCCAGCTGTGGCTTTGCCTCTGGTTAAGTTGATCAGACTGTGAAGACGCTGATTGCGGTTTTAGATCTTTGGCGCTTCCCCATGCGGCCAATCACTATTCCTCGTTCAAACACATGCATAGTTTGCGCATAGCTGACATTAAGGTATCAAAAAACCGAGAGCAGTTCACAGAGAAAGACAATGCAATTTTTGCTAAGTGAATAGGCTACGAGAATGGTGCGCCTTTGCGGTTCTGTTGAAGTCCTTGCATTGAAATTGGTTTATTTCAGCGCCAGTGCATAGGATGACCAGACACATGAGCAATCATATTTTCCTCAAACTCCACTGTGTTTGGACCTATGCACTGGCATTGAAATCTACACGTAATTCCCATCAGTTCTGCCGTGAGAAACACACAAATATGCACCGTTTTTGTAGCCTATTTTGACTTTCCAAAAACCCCTCTTGGTTTTTCGGTAGGCTAACAGGCATACATTCGCACTAGTCAAACTAATTGGCTACTTTTACCGTTGCTCATTATTTTTGTTATTTAATAAATTAATTCTAAATACTATATATATACTATACTTTATGATAATGTTTACCTATAGGCCGTCTAGCTTTGGATGGTGCTTCCTGAATATATGTAAATGCATGACGTTGTTTGTTTTCATTGTTTTAGCCAAGGTGAGGTAATCCTATTATAGATGCAAAGTGGGAGTTTTGAAACAGCTTGTCTGGGTGGGATGGATTGTGAAGTTGGACTTAGTTCTGTGAGTCAATTTTTTACTGAAGCTCAGTGTCTTAAATACTTATGCTATAATTAGTAGACCGTTAGGCTAGTTGGGAGGACATTGAGTCATCTTGGTATGTAACTATGTTTTGGATGGTAACATTATTACTTGATTGGAATAAATTGTGTTACTTTGGAATATAGATTACTAAGGTATCCCTCGTTCATCTCCGTTCTCCATCTTGTAGGGCTGCTGGATATTACACACACATAGGTAAGTCTAAGCGAGCAAACTTGGAGTCCCTGAGTCCTGGAATTCTTGACGCAGTTTGGTTTGGCCCAGGAACATATGACCTTCTGAGTCATAACTGAGTCGTTGGGTATAATTAACTCTCTTTTAGACCCGGGAACACACATCATTTTACTGTATGGTTTGTGTTAAATGACCTACACCTTATGGGTGCTTATGATAACTGACGTAGGCACATTCACATATGTAAATCGAAAGTCACTAGACTGATTGTCACAGAGTTTCGGGTTAATGCACTGTCCTTCGTCTTCTGGACCTGACTGGTGAGGAGCATTGAGGAAAAACATAGGCCGTGAAATAGACAATCTTTTAAATGTTTGGTTTGTGACAAAAGATTAACTACCTTTACTAAGAACTCCCAGCATATTCATGGTCACTGAGGTTTGCGTATGGTTACAAACAATATGGAGTCAGATAAAAATATATTAAATTATCACGCAGGTCATAGATTCTCGCGTTTTTCTGCAATACTTCCTACCTACCCACTCAGTAGCTTTAGAAGGGGTTTACCTAATTCCCCAACTACAGTCCAGTACGGTCACATGGACGTCCTGGCTAGGGGGAGCCCTCGAGTGGATGTTTAGGCGGATGGACAGGCAATGAGAGACGATCAGTGGGATGTTGAGCAAGACAGACAGGTGATGAGTGATTTTGAGCAGGAGGATGGGCAATGAGTGATGTTGAGCAGGATGTTCAGAATGACAATGAGGGATGTTGAGTGAGATGTTCAGCAGGACGATGAGTGATGAGTGATTTTGAGCAGGACTGACCGGCAATGAGTGATGATGAGCAGGACTGACGGCAACAGGGACGTCACTATAAATTAATGGATGGGGGCCTAAGCCTCATTTAGGAGGGTCGGGGATACTCCCCACAACATTTTTTCAACATGAATTTTTTAGGTAACAATGGGTGTGAATTCTGTAAAGGTTATTTTTGGTCAAAGTTGGCTAGAAGTATAACTGTGTATAATTATAATTGTGTTAGACACTGACCTAATATGACTTAAATTCTATCTACAGTAGAATGCTCATTATAATAATCCAATTAGACAATTTTACTTTCATTGTTTGCAACTTATATTGGTATAATTCACATTCTGATAACAACATTATCTATGAATTATAACATTATCTATGTGACACGATAAATGTATTTTCACTAACTTATATCTTATAACATCTGGGGACATTAACAAAACTCTAGATAATTCTGTTGTCAGTTTCCCCCCAAATTTAACAATACAATATCCTGAACAGCGACATATCCTCTATCTGCAATGACGTTGATGTGATTGATGCATGGAGATATTTCAATCCAGACCTCTAAGCATATACTTGGAATAATAAGACTATGACCTGGAAATCTAGAACATACTTATTTCTAATTTTTTCCTCTCTGTTACAGCATATTGTGGACATAACTCATCAATCTGCTCCTTTTTCTGATCACTTGCCTCCATGGCCTTGCAGAATATCCAGAAATCTAATGGAATCAGAGGATATTGGAAGTTTAACAAAGTGCATCTTAAATATGTTGTTTTTAACTAGACAATTTTGTCTTTAGCTAAACGAATCTTCATCTCACAAGGCTTTTGATATGGCATTACATGGGAATTATTTAAATTCAATGTTAGATCTATAGCGATCAAACGGGCAAAGGAAATGAAATATTTGAAGAACCTCAGAGAAAAATATATAATATGGAAACTTGACTCATTTTTTAAAAAGGACTTTTTCTGAATCCCAAGAGGCTGATTTAAGAACCCTGCAGTTAGAGCTGGAGCACCATTATTTAAAGCTAGCAAAAGGCACCTTTGTTAGATCAAGAGCAGAGTGGACTGAGGAAGGGGAATGTAACTCCAGCTATTTTTGTGCATCAGAAAAAAGAAACTACGAAAGAAAATCCATGTCGGCTCTTAGAATGAATGTCAGCTCTTAGAATTAATAATTAATTTGTAAGGATGCTGAAAAAATATCTACTTAGTGAATTTCACCAGAACTTCTATAAATCTCATTTTGATAAATATAATTGTAATTGATATTTACAAAAAACATCTTATGTCCCTTTAATTTATTTATTAACAATAGAAAAATTCATGAAGCTCTGAATTCAATGAAAAAGGGGTAAATCTCCAGGTCCTAATGGATTATCCTTTGATCTTTATGTACACTTTTTTGGGAACTGCTGAAAGAACCTATTCTTCTGGGTATTCAAGAATGCCTAAATAATGGATAAATGGTTTCTACAATGATTTAATTGAATCCAAAGCCTGACATGGACAGCTTATCAATAGAAAATTGAAGATACATTTCCTTATTCAATATAGATTATAAGTTAATTGCATTAAAATATGCTAAAAGACTTAAACAAGGCCTTAACAAAATTATGAATGAAACACAAACAGGATTTATGAAAGGCCAACATAAACTGCAATATTCACTTGATTCTAGAACTTTTATGCTATTCTGATGCAATTATCACAGACGCCATTATCTTGTTTTTAGATTTCTATAAAGCTTTTGATGCAATTGAAAACTCTTTTCTTTTTGACACTCTCAAGGCATTTGGCTTTGAAATTGCTTTATTATTGCTGTACAAATGCTTAATAAAGATATCAATAGCACTGTTATTCTGAACCTTAACACCTCCAAAAGATTCAGCATCCAACATGGTGTCAGACAAGGCTGTCCTATCAGCCCCTTTTTATTTATTATAGCCGTAGAGTTACTTTCCCTTTATATTTTAAATGACAGAAACCTAAAATGCTGACCCTATTATCTATATCTATTATCTGTCTTGTTTTTCTCAATAATAATGATTCCACTCCTGATGATTCCACTATGTTCTTATATAGAGATCACGTTGTCACTGCCTTAGACATAGTTAATACTTTTTCTCTTGCCTCCAGCCTAAAACTGAAAAAAACAAAATGTGAAATCTTATGCTTGAATGAAACAGCTGATACAGAGATTGAGAATATTCCAGTTAAAGAATCTGTTAAATATCTTGTTATCTGTCTTTCAAAAGATCGAATTTGTAGGCAATATATGAACTTCTTTCCCAAATTGGAAAAAAACGAAACATGTTTTTAACAATTGGCTTCAAAGAGATCAAGAAATTATAATAATTAGATTTTGAACAAAAGATCGGAAGGTGGCCTTGATTTTTTTAACTATACATATA
This sequence comes from Esox niger, assembly GCA_016801105.1. NCBI lineage: Eukaryota > Metazoa > Chordata > Actinopteri > Esociformes > Esocidae > Esox > Esox niger. The sequence goes on along the minus strand of JACXGJ010008288.1, from coordinate 1,106 downwards.
TCAACTACATGTTTTAAATTAATTTGTTGAATTTTGTTTATTAGAAACCAGCTGGTACTTCATTCCAGATAAAAAATTTAAGAAACTTGGAAGTCAAGTTTTCTACTAAAATGCAAATAATTGCTCAACAGATTACCCATTAAACTTTCAGACTTTTACCAAGCTCTATTATAAGACAAGTTTTCTCCCCACAAATCTATATTGTGGATCAACAGAGATATTATTGTAAGAACTAGGTCATTATTCTTTCCAAACCTGGCATGACAAAATAATTATTTTCTTTTAGATATTCTGGATCTGATGGGCAATGTTCTAACCTATGAACAGTTGTTTTCCAGTTCCTTTTAAAGAATATAACTGTCCGATTAAAGCTGTGCCAATCGGTCTACTACTACTCCAACTCCTTGGATTTCTGAGGAGCCCTGACGACCCGTCCCTGCCGGATCGTTGATCCATAGTCGTACGTGTTACATTTGCCCCCCCATCTATAGCTAATCCGATCAGTTAACGTTCAGTCAAGTGTTGCCTGAACCGGCGCTGTTGTTCCTACCGGCGCTGACACATTTTTGTCATCCACATAAATTCCAGGAAGTACACTTTAATATACTATAAAAAATGTACCCGTATAAGGCTTTGATTTCTTATAATTCTGCTATTCCAAATTATTCAACATTCTGTGATAATTACAATGAAACTCTTACTCACCTGTTTTTATATTGTTGTTACATTACCCAGTTCTGGAAAAATCTTGGTGCTTTTGTATTAAAGTATATTATCTGCTATTATTCCAATGAAAACAAATCCATTGACTCTTCTATACCTTTCATCATCCTTCTGCAAATTTTTATCCACATCAGATATTCCCTCCAAACATTCTCAAACATATTATTTTAGGACCCAACAAACAAACCTCGATGGCTGCATGGTCGTATCCCAAAAAACTGTAAGAAATCTCGGCGTTACCCTTGACCCTGACCTCTCCTTTGATGAACATATAAAATATATCTCAAGAGTTGCTTATTTTCATCTTCGAAACATTGCAAAAATCAGAAACTTTCTATCAAAAACTGATGCGGAAAAGCTAATCCATGCTTTTGTTACATCAA
>JACXGJ010008287.1:0-27717 GCA_016801105.1 Esox niger | reverse complement strand
ACTACTCAGAACCGCTCCACCTGGACCACGCACAGGTAACTACTCAGAACCGCTCCACCTGGACCACGCACAGGTAACTACTCAGAACCGCTCCACCTGGACCACGCACAGGTAACTACTCAGAACCGCTCCACCTGGACCACGCACAGGTAACTACTCAGAACCGCTCCACCTGGACCACGCACAGGTAACTACTCAGGACCACTCCACCTGGACAACACGCAGGAAAATATTGAGCTTCTGATTCTTTAAACACTGTTTTCTTTGCAAATGAAATAAATCTAGATATTCAGGACATTTTTCTATTCTTTCTGTTACAAAGAATGTTACAGGCGTGACCTGCTATTTTCCTTGCTGTTAAAGAGGACAGTCATTGATCTAGAAATCACCTTACATTCTAAATGCCTGTTGTGGGATTAGTGGCTACCTGTAGTGTCTCGTTTTTACCTCATCGTTTCTGCTCTGTTTGTGTTGGACCTCGCCCTCACTCTCTCTGGTTGTTCTTCTCCGCCCGGGTTGTGTAGAACAGTCCCGGCACGTCCCCGGCCCAGTCTCCCGCGCCGGTCCACCACCTCGCCTCCATGAAGAGCTTCCGCTCTGCCGGCCTCACTCCCATCCCCATTATGGCCCAGTTCCCGAGAGCCTTCGGCCCGGGTCAGGCAGGGGATGTCCGGTACCCTCTTCTGGGTCAACCGCTCCAGTACAACCCTCCCATCCGGCCACCGCTCCTCCACGGAACGCACCCCATGATCCCTAACCAGCAGCCGGTGAGTAATGGAGTGGCCGATAGAATGTGCCGCGGGTCCTCTGGTTTTAATCTAGAGGGCCCGGCAATTTAGCGCTGATAAGTGAACACTGATGTCACTCACAGATTTGGAAGGGGTTTTCTTGTTGTGGGGGCACAAAAACAGATGTTGTCATTCTGGTGAGTTGCAAGAAGAATCAGCCCGTCTAAGTCCAGCATCTGCTTCTCACAGGGCCCGATGGGGACGCGGCATCACGGAGGACGAGGAGGGAGGAGACTGGCGCCCAGGAAGTCCTTATCTACAGATCTCAGTGTAGGTGAGCCAGGTAATCGAGAGGGAGACCACTCTAGAGTAGCAGTCCTAACTAGGTGAGCTCATTTAGGAGAGAAATATCGTCTAGAACAGGCCTCCCTCGATTTAAACATTATTAGACCAATACGTTTCAATTGCCAGTATTAGATGCGCCAGACGCTTTTCTGTTTCTCTAACATTGGGTTTACTCCTCACAAGAATGCTGCCTTTTTATTCACATGTCTTGTCTTTTGACTCTGTGACCATTGTGATATTTGGTTATGTAGCCTTGAGTTTAGTGGAAATAATCTTAACAAAGAAGAGATTTTGATTTGACCAGCCAAAGCATGCGCCCTCAGTTTATTCATATATATGAAATGTGTTGTGTTAAGAAGCCTCAGACCATATGGTGAAATGGCTCTTTGGAAACATGTTTTGGACCTGAATAAAACGACAATAGATAATGGGGAGTGTGTGAGTTGCGTTAGCGTCGGTACCCCTGGGCTTCATTGGACCCACTGATTCAGGACAGGCTCCAGGTTTTACAGGTGGGTGTTGGTGGTTCGTCCAACCTTTTTGATGATTTTGGTTTGGTCTGTTTGCATCATCCCTTGCCATGTTACTTTCTGTGCTGGTAGCACTGGGATCCTTGCAAAAAAGAAAATGTATATGTTATATAGTAGTATGGAAGTTAGCACGCAGTTAATTTATGTGCTCTGTGAACTGATCCCTGCGGAACATGAGTCTTACAAAAAGTAAATCAGCTAATTTTTTTTATGTAACATTAATGAACAGCCTTGTTTTTTGGGCGAAATTCCCATTATAAACTGCTTGCAATGCATGAGATAAAACTGGAGGGTATTTTGTTAAAGCTAGCAGAAATATTTCTAGACCTGACAGAATTCATACTTGGCTACATGAATTGAGATGTACTGGATTAATTGGATTGCACACAGCAAGGTCTTATTTTAGAAAACGTATTGCATTTACTGTAAGGTTTGTGGATCCGCCATTACCACACTGCAACCAATGTGACTAATCTCAACACTCGCCATTCTTCAACTGAACTTTCATTATTATAAATGTCCATTCCTGAATGTGCCAGTTTAAATAAAGGCTGAACCCATTTATTTTCCGTGCAGTGAATGGTCGCGTCCTGGAGGTGCTGGACCTACCAGAAGGCATCAGCCGAACCGAGGCCGACTCTCTTCTGGTTGAACTGTGCAAAAGAGGGGCTTCCATCAAATGGCTGTCTGAGCCCCAACAGACACCGCGGCCCGGGAACCATTGCGGTGGGTCTGGGGGGGACGGTACAAACAGTGACACGAACACTGACATTACTTCATGTTCCAAACCACCCTGTAGTAACCACGGCGACCTAGCCTCCACCTACACCATCCTGGCAGTGTTCCCCTCCAGGTGCGCTGCTCAGAACGCCCTGCTCACACACAGTGACCCCAGTTCTAGTCCCATCCTGACCACCACCGCGTTCAAACTGCGAACTAGCAAGAGACACACGGGTGAGTTTCAGCACCTGGAGAGAACCAGTTCTCAATAGCAGGGAAGGGGAGGGACTGTCTGTTAGGGGCCCCAAGGGTTAACTCACCATGGTCCTCGGCATGGCCGCTTCAACCCCCACCACCACCACCACCACCACCAAGTCTTTCATTGCTGCCACCAACCCACCAATTGGATCTCCCCCTCCTCCAAGCACCACCAGTGTCACTCGCTTGTCTTGAGTAACCACAGGGCTATGTTGGCATTATCTGAACGTTCTTTTTTTTTCACTTGAGTTGTAGAAGCTTTTTTGGGAACGTGTTAATGCCTTAGCAGTGTTCTCCACTTTCTGAGATGAAAATGCAACGTGTAAAAATTATCCAATGAACACAAGGTTCAAACACAAACACAGAAGGAAAAACAAAACAAAACACAAGACTGACGTTCCAAATGTTTGGTGTTATTTTCTTTGCAGACCGACTTCATTTGGCTTTAAGATCATATCGAAGAGAGCATGATTTTGTGTTGGGTTATTTTGTTTGTTTGTTTTAAAGCTGCGGTGAGAAGCCCCAAAGTGGGTTTTACTCATTCTTTACAAGAGGAGAATATACCAAGTGTGTCTGCCATTGGAGAAGTGTCTCTTCAGGACTGATTCTGATTTGAGGTCTTCGATGGGTAGAATTCAAATTTCCCATTGATATCAATGCTTGATGTACAGTACACGAATGGCTGGATTGTGCAGGCATATGAAAATCGAGGGAAGAGTTGCCCTTTGGAGTCATGTCTCATGTTAATCAGTTAGTGTGATATGTGAACATCAGATTATGGCGTCTTCTAGAACAAAACTGGCAAACTGGACCCTATTTCCTGTAGTGCACTAGGTTCTGCCAGGTCCAGATTGACTATATGGTGAAATGTTGGGCACTAAATGGGGAATAGGGTGCTGTTTGACAGTCAACCCAACAGAATGGTTTTCTTTTTTGTGCCTTCCTACTCAAATCTGGTGTCCGTCACTCTTCCACACACCCCTTGAAGACACGACGCCTCTTCCATGCCATCTGTATGCTCTGACCTTTTCATTCACATCAAAACATCACTGATATGGTAGCTAAATCATTATTATGTCACTTTTCTACACGGTGAATGTTATCTTTGCACTGGCACAAGGGAAAAATGTTTGTTAGAATTTGTTTGTTGGGGGGGTGTTATGTTTTTTTCTTTTGGTTTTTAAGTTAAAAAGAGATGAGAAGCCTGTGTCTATCTCATTGATATTATATTATATTCTAAAATGAATGTCCCCCCCAAACCTCTCCTGACCTTCTGTACGGTCAAACCCATTCCCTGTTCCCTCCAACATGGCCAGGCCAAATTCCTTTCATATTTAAATCATGTTGTTTGTTTATTTCTTATTAGAAGGGTCACTGGATAAAGTGCATATCATTCATACACACAAATGCCCTCCCCTAGCCTAACAGATTTCTATTTAAGATTTGTGGATTCATGAGAAATGTACAGTCTCCTGGTGCAAGTTTGTTTTTATTTCTGTTTGAAACCAATAAATGTTTACACCAAACAATACAAAGCACATTTCTTGTTTCCTTCAAAGATATCCACAGGTATGTGGCTGTTATTTATTTTTATTGAAATGATAATGAAACCTGTATGATGGGGAGCTTTATTCTCAGGATTTCATCCTACACAGTGACACAATTGTGAAATGCAACCTTCAATATTGTGGCTGTGATCCTGCAAAGAGCTTCTGACCTTTAAGCAGTAAGGCTGGAGGGGGTGTTACCTGGCCGATATACAAAGGCAAGGAACAATAAATTCGTAGGTGGTGATATACGGTCTCGGGTAGAACGGCTTTCAGCATACAGGATTGAAACCACGCGTTTTATATAGCACGTTAAGTATGCCAGAAAGGATATTTTTTTGTTTGTTTTAAATTGACATTTCAAATTTGGGCGACAGTGCCATCTCGCGTACTTGCGGTACTGTCACACTTTTCAGCCCTGGAAGTCGGTACAGGTCTACGACCTGTTTCACTACCGAAAATCCACGCAGCAAGAAAAAGCATTTGACTCCGAGTCGTAAAAGTACAAACTGATTCACGTAAAATGCGTTTTGTTTTCAAATTGTCAGAGAAATTCCAATAGAATGTTCTGAGCTGAATTTTGTTTCGTTGCTACCCCGAAATGGTAAGTTATTCTTCAGGATAAGCTCGCCCAGTTCTGACTGTGTTAACAATAGTAATTCCGAATTTTAAATGTAATGATTTAGGCTACTCTTAACAGGAGTCCTCTCATCAAAAGCTCTCTAAGGTCTCAAAAACGAGGGCGATATGATAATTGTTACGAGTAACTTACATAGTACTTCTACGGACTGACCGGGGGTGTCTAATGATCAGTTTTTGCTCTAATTCTCGAGATCAGCAACGCCCTGCGTACGTGTATATAGTCCCTGGTGCTACCACCTTGATTTCTCGCAGCAGTATTAAATCAAAATGTATTTTGCACATTCATTATTAATAGGGGGACATACGGTAAAATGCTTGCCTGCGTAAAATAAATACCGGTATTTTTTTTTACCACTGACCGATTAACTGGAAGCTATGCTGAATATGACCAAATATCCCACAAAAAAACATTAATTTTTCTAATTGGTCGATAACCAACAGCAATAAGACATGTCCTTTTATGGCCAATATGCCACGTTTAAATACAATTTCAATATCTTTGTTTTGTCAATGCTGGTGATATTAGCCTTTAATGACAATTATTTTTCACCTCAGTTCTGGGATTCAATCTGGCGACCTTTCGGTCAGTGGTCACATGCTCTGATATCTTTTTGAGTCCAGGACAATGCTCAACGTCTAAGTAGAAACTGGCCGGTGGAGTCGAATTCTGGGGACATGCTGCAGTGGCTGCGCACGTTTGTCCCAGGCCAACACCTCATTATCCTATTGTTTTGTCTGTGGTTAGTGGCACACCCAGTTCCCCCCTGGATCTTATGGAGATCCCTACATACGGATGTTTTTTAATACAGGCCCTTTGTTGTCATAGATGAGGAGAAAGTGCTCCGAAAGGGCTAGATCATGACACACAGTTCCCTCAGGAAATTTCCAAGATGTTGCATTGCAAAGCCAAAGGTGATTCAGTACAGTGCCTGCATTATCAACCGCCTACAATATTTATGCTGTAGGTGTTCTGTGTGAACGCCGACGTGGACTAGCAAATCATTGGTGATGAACCGCAGAAGGAACTGATCCGGGATCTGCCAACTGCCAACGGGTCAGTGAGGGATCCTAGGGAAACGACTGTCAGAGTGGAGGGACCCTTCCCTCAAGGCGCGGACAGAGGACCTGTTTCGACGGGCGGAGGCCAGTAGCAGTCACCACGGTCATATCTGCTGATGACCAGAATTAGTTTAGCGTCCGAATCAGGGGCTCTTCAACAGCCAGTCGTTTGTTACGGGAGTTACACTTTCCGCAATAGTGGAATGGCGGCAATTGCGTGTGTAATCATTAGGACTGTGATGAATAATCTTAAAGGAAGTGATAAAAAATACGCACATTTTGCATCTGCCATATTGTTTGCATTGTATGAAGTTTTCCAAAGATGTTTCTGTGTCAACTCAATAATACTGAATTTGCTGAACGTGCTATCTGAACGTGCTGACTCCAATGAAGCTGTGGGGTTATCAGTTTCCTTATGTACTGTGTCAGTGAGACAACTCCAGGGGGTGCTATTGTACACCATTAATTATTTGGTCCTTGAAATAACTAATTTAAAATGGAATACGTCTTAGAAGCTCCGATTAAGTTGGGTTTTTTAACACTGGACTCAGTAATGATTATAACGGTATCTTGAAACTACAGCAAATTGTCCTGTATTCTTTAATACAGTGTTCATTAATTTCCAAATTATGTCCGTCCCTTTATTAATAATAAGCTCATAATTAAAAAAAATCTTTCAAATAGCCGATGCTGCCCAACTACTAAGATTAATGTCAGTCTGCATTCACTAAATTGGTGTTAGTCGATTTTTAAACATTTTAATATACTGATGTATCGATTCACTACCATATGAGCGTGTTATTGTGATGTCGCCATTGGAGCTTTAACGAGACACTGTAGTCACATGATCATCCATCAGAAATGGCCTTCTACCTATGAAGTCCCAACACTTTTATCCTACTGAAACAAAAGCGTCCCTCCAATTGCTGCACACCTCGGTTTAATAGGGTTTGGGATGGATGATGTTATGTCTGTGAAGTTTGAGGTCGCCTTGAAAGCAGTGTAACAGTGTGTTTTTTCGGATCGGCGTGGCCATTTCAACATGATGTATGTGTGTCCTCTGAACTAGGGAAATTAAGCAGGGAATTGTTTTTTCTTTAGAAAAAGCAGGACAAAATAAATGACCATGAAGATAATGTATTACACCCATTGTATACATGTTTTTTCTCACTCTGCAGGTGGCAGTAGCACCCCTTTTTCGGTCTACATTTACAGTTTCGACCTGTAATTCTGTACAGTTACCCCATCTCTATTTTACCATGTGACTAAGAATGTCCTCAATTACAGCAACAACCCGCAGAGCAGTCAGGGTTAATTGCCTTGCTCAGGGACAAAACAATGGATTCTGCTTGCTGGCTTGCGGATTCAATCTTGCACTTTGGTGTTTGGTCAGGTGCTGTAACCGCTTGTTGGCCAAAGCCGAAAGGTAGTGTCATAACTAGTGATGCAAAAGCCCAGGGACATTCAATACATTTTTCAGTAATACAAAGGGTTTGTTGGGTTCTGGTTGTATTGCTTAGTCCTTTCTGATTCCGATAATACGCCAACCGGGATATAAAGAAATCCCCTTTGGGAATATATTGTATTTGACGTTCCCGGGCTTTTACTAACTGTTTGTGTCACCTTGTTCTGTGTTATCATGGTTTAGTGACCAAGCAGACATGATGAGCTCGGGGTGTCGCTAATGACCCTGAGCAGCATTTGGGTCAGGGTCTGCTCCTCCAGCCCCAACTCCTGCCACAGCCCCTGGCGTGGGTATGGGCGGTGCTGTAGTAGAGGTCCAGACAGTCTGGTACTGCTTAGGGTGATGGAGGACTTCCCCTTGGGTAGACATTGGTGCAAAGGGAAGCCTTCTGAGGGTTTGTGTGGAATTTGTGTGTGTGCGTATAGAGTAGTATGGAAGCATCTGACAGCTCATTGCCAAGCTATTTTCTTAGCGTCTTGGAGAAGAAATGTGACTGAAAAATGATGTTTTTGTGTGCAATAAATGGTGTGTGGAATTGGGGCTGTGTGGGGTTATGGGAGCCCTGTTTAGATCCTTACCCAGGATAACAGCGTGTGTTTGGGTGGGCTGTGAAGCGTGGACGGAGAAAATGTATCCATTTACTTCGGGTGAAGATACATGAATGTGTTTGTGACCCTGATTTCTCACATCAATGCACTGGAGTGCGTCCTTTTAAATAAGCAGTTAATAAAAGACAATAGGCAAACCAAAATATGTATCATAGCTGCCAAATTTGCTTAATTATAATGTTTATGTATTTTCATTTAAAAAAATCTTATTTTATCAGGCTAGTCTTATATGACCAGGCTAGTCTTACATGACCAGGTTAGTCTTATTTAACCAGGCTAGTCTTATTTGACCAGGCTAGTCTTATTTGAACAGGCTAGTCTTATTTGAACAGGCTAGTCTTATTTGACCAGGCTAGTCTTATTTGACCAGACTAGTCTTACTTGACCAGGCTAGTCTTATTTGAACAGGCTAGTCTTATTTGACCAGGCTAGTCTTATTTGACCAGGCAAGTCTTATTTGACCAGGCAAGTCTTATTTGACCAGGCTAGTCTTACATGACCAGGTTAGTCTTATTTAACCAGGCTAGTTTTATTTGACCAGGCTAGTCTTATTTGAACAGGCTAGTCTTATTTTACCAGGTTATTCTTGCTTGACCAGGCTAGTCTTACATGACCAGGCTAGTCTTGCTTGACCAGGTTAGTCTTATTTGACCAGGCTAGTCTTACATGACCAGGGTAGTCTTATTTGCCCTGGCTAATCTTATTTGACCAGGTTAGTCTTATTTGGCCAGGCTAGTCTTATTTGAACAGGCTATTCTTATTTGGCCAGGCTAGTCTTATTTGACCAGGTTAGTCTTATTTGAACAGGCTAGTCTTATTTGGCCAGGCTAGTCTTATTTGGCCAGGCTAGTCTTATTTGACCAGGTTAGTCTCATTTGGCCAGGCTAGTCTCATTTGGCCAGGCTAGTCTCATTTGGCCAGGCTAGTCTCATTTGGCCAGGCTAGTCTTATTTGGCCAGGCTAGTCTTATTTGACCAGGCTAGTCTCATTTGGCCAGGCTAGTCTCATTTGACCAGGTTAGTCTCATTTGGCCAGGATAGTCTTATTTGACCAGGTTAGTCTCATTTGGCCAAGCTAGTCTCATTTGGCCAGGCTAGTCTCATTTGGCCAGGCTAGTCTCATTTGGCCAGGCTAGTCTTATTTGCCTACTTTAATGCAAGGCTTAGGTCCAAAGAAATGTTTTCATTATGTTTCTCTACATTTATCAAGAAGCAGCTCATAAGACATAACACAAAAATGTACTCACTCACTCTCTCGCTCTGTGTGTTTGTGTGTGTGTGTGTGTAGTTGTGTGTGTGAGCGAGCAAGCCAGCACCCAAACATTGATATTCCGGGACTGCATGTGTTTCCTTCCCTCCTGAAACATACCCATCTGTTTCACTTCCTCACCAAGATGGAAGAAAACAGCTCACGATTCAAGAATTTTGTCTTTGGGACTTTATCAAAGTCCTTGATGTGCTGGCCGTGTTCAGAACCGTAGACGAGAATGTGAGTGTCTCCCCGGCAGGTTCGCAGCCAGAGGCGGTACAGCAGCAATCGCTCCAGCGTAAGGACCCACGTGATATCAACGGGGAGTAGTTCTGGGTTGTGGATGTGGAGGGAGAAAACATTGAACACACATCTGTATAAGTCAACACACGTGGTTTCAAGTGGTGTTGACCTGTAGTAATGCGATCAGGACTTTAGTACCGACGACATGCAGTCTGTATGATGTTTTAATACTGTTGTTATTACAGTATGTATTTGCGTGGTAATGCACCTGACCCTATTTACCTAATATATATCTGGTTTTATTATTTTTGAGATGCCTTCCCCTTGACCCCTTGACCTCACCCTAGGAGGCCCTGGGAGCGTAAACGTAGGATCTCATATCCCCGGTAACCTGAAGGGAAATAAAACACTGGGAGAAGCGCAGAGTTGCGTGGGCGCTTTCTTATCATTCTGTAATGGCTTTTATACCTATAGATATATCCACATTACTCAACCAAGCTGACAGTTAAACACCCTGTAATATGAGTCTGTACATTCTGGAGAAAGTTCCTAAACAGGGGTACAAAAACAGCACCAAATTGAAGCTCCTGTAATCATACATACTCAGTACAGTGGCACAGACTGTCAAATCAAGAAATTATAGTAGAAATCAAACATGTCAGTGGCACATTATGTTGTCCCATTGTCCACAGACGTCTCCAGTTAGCCGGGATTCCACTCTGGTCCCACTCAGCGCTTGTCATAAGGGATGTGCAGTCAGTGGAATGTTCGCTAATGTGGCACTGGGCTCCTAACGACGAGGAAAAGGGCCATTGCTGCCTGTGAAGTAATATTTTTGGCGACATGGAATAACAAGGCGTGTATAGTTTATTACACCCAAAGACCAAACACTGGCACAGTGCGTGGGATGGGCCGGCTTACACGGCCGGGGTGTGTAAGGAAACCAAATGCCTGTTGACCTCATTCTGATTAGTCACTCAGTGTGGTCTACCATAGCAAGCTTTGTTATTAATGCTATTTAGGTTCATGGGATTTAGGGTGGAAGGCCAAACTAACAAGGCTACTTCACGAGTTCTTGGATGAATAAAAAGCTTTTGTGTTGCTATCATTCCTCATATCTTTTTATTTTTCATGGTATAGTTTTCTTGTTGTTTTATTCCAATTCACTGCGGTTTCTTACTCAGATTTGCGCTCGAGTCAAATGTGAAATATAGGATCATTCTAAGAACAAGCCCACTAGGTTCTATCTGCCTTATCTGCTTTTAAGCCATCCGTCTTTTGGATTTTTTTCTCTCAAAGGTCACATAGGTTGTTCACACATTGCACCATCAACTGTATTCTCACATATATTTGGTTGGAAAACAGACGATGGGAAGATAAATAAACCATAAACAAACTGGTTTTGGGATCATCAATCTTGTTTGTTAAGGCAGGCATTTATCCAACATTTTGCTGGATTAAATCTTGGGAGATGCACCCCATTGTCGTGGCTTGTTTCAAAAGTTTCTATTAAACACACAAATGAAAACTGATCGACATGTTTTCACACAGGTAACAATGCAAAACATAAAATGTCGTATGTGTTTGTTAGTTTTGTGTGTGGCTGTCCAGACAGGGAGTTAAATGCACGTCGGTAGAGTGCGTGAAGTTTGTAGCATGGCTGTCAGTGTCAGGAGGTCTGTGTGTGTCATTTACTGTGGTTCTGTGTGCCAGACTGATGTGTAGTGTGTTTGTGGATGTCTGTCTTCAGGGTGCATGACGTATCTCAGCTGTCTCTCCAGGGACCAGTTGTGCTGTTCCCTCCGGATAAATTCCTCCTTCCTGCAGTTCAGCTCCGTCCGCTGTTCCTGGATTCAGTCATCATACTTCCTTTCAGCACGTTTCATATCTGTGCTACTGGCTGGTTCCCAGGGCTGTGGGTCATGTCTGGTCTAGTTGACGCTGGAGATTACCTTTTCGTTTAGAACACTGTAGTCTCTCGGTTGTTCGGCCAGTCTTTGAGGAGGCTTGCTGGGTAATTGGCGAGGGTGAGGGTGTAGGGGCCCTGTGGTGTGTTTGCAACTGTGTCAACTTGAAGTAGTAGAAAAGATTATCTTAAAGTGCTCAGGCTGTTGTTGGGACATCTATTCTTTTATCAAACATTCACTGTTATGTCTTTTTCAGAGCAATGGTGGGATCTTTCTGTCAAAAGGTCCCCTTTATCACAGAAAAATATATTATCCTATTATTGTCTGCAAAAGCATTTAATAAAGCCATTGCTTCAGACAAGTAATCCGAGTGGTGGGAGATGTTTACTACTCTCTGTATGTCACATTCATCCCAATGCCCATTCATGAATTCATTATGAATAAGCAAGCAGCGTAGCATTTCTAAATGTTTGGTGTTGACTGTTAACTTTCAGATACCTTTCAGGCAAAGAAAGTAATCAAATTGGTGGTTTTAAGGCTTAGAATAAACGGGATTCAGCTTTAATCCTTCTTCCTGTTCTACCTCCACAGTGATCTGCCTGTCTTTGCAGATGCCATCTTCCTTGTAAAGGGCAGGAGTGATGGCTTGGCGCCAGGCTGTTCCGGGTGTATTGCACCTCACCCTCCGTTCTTCAAATCCACTGAAATCTCTAGGCTTTACGTTTGGGTCTGTTTACAATTCCTCTTTGCTTTAGTTGTTGTCTTTAGGGTATTCAATTTCAACCGCATTGTTCTTATTTTCAAAAGATGCATCTGGGCCCATGGACTCTGTTTCTATGCCGGAACCTGCCTGCTAGGTTCAATAAGACAAGTTGAAGACGATGTGAGATTTCACATGGAAGTGTTTGATAATAAACACATTTATGGAACCAGTGCCATCGGATATGCATTCAAAATGGGACCAGTGCGAGATTGTGTAAAAAGCTGGCTGCAGTTTTTCTTTCATAGAATGAGCAGTTATTGCCTGCTATGTTTTAATGGAGTAGCAAGCGTAAATTCAACCAAGCTGCAATGACAAATATGCTTTTCCTTATTCTGCAAATCTGCCTTTTGCTTAATACATACATAAAAAAAGAATGCAATTTATCATTTATATTTAACTGAAAATAGTACAAAGACAACATATCTAATGTTGAAACTAGGTTATGCTATTGCATTGTCTTGATGGAATAAACAAGGCCTTCCCTAAAAATGGCATGACATCAATGGTGCCTTCACACATGTGAAAGTCACCCATGCCATGTGCACTAATGCACCCCCATACCATACAATCATGGATGCCGGCTTTTGAACTGTGCACTGATAAGAGGATGGATGGTCCCTCTCTTTAGCCTGGAGGACACGGCGTCCATGATTCCCAAAAATAATTTCACATTTTGACTTGTCAGGCCATTGGACAGTTTTCCACTTTGCTTCAGTCCATTATAAAAGAGTTCAGGCCCAGAGAAGGCGCTGGTGTTTCTGGATCTTGTTTTTATATGGTTTCTTTGCATGGTTTGAGTTTACACTTGTATTTGTAGATGCAGTGCCATACCGTTCACAGACAGTGGTTTTCAGAAGTGTTCCTGAGCCCATGTAGGGATTTCCACTACAGAATCAGATTTTGATGCATTGTTGCCTGAGTGCCTGAAGATCACAGCCACCTAATATTGGCTTTCCACCTTTCCACGTACAGAGAGTTCTCTGGATTCTCAGAATCTTTTAATGATATAATGCACGGTAGATGATAAGATCCCCAAACTCTTAATTTTACATTGAGAAACAATATTTTTAAATGATTGCACTATGTGCCTGCGCAGTCTTTCAGAGTGGTGAATCCCTCTCAATCTTTTCTTCTGAAAGACTCATCCTCTCTAATTGTTACTGACAATTTCTTTGCACTATTATAAATAGGGTTTAAATAATTTGGGGTTTGTGTATATATATATATATATATATATATGTGCCAGTTGTTAGTTGCCTAGCAAACATCCATAACATCTGTATAAGAGAATGGAGGTTTTACCTTAGTCCTTCCTCAGAGAAAACATCTTCACAATATCATTGTGATAGAGGAATGGGATGAAGGGAGGATTGGGAGGGAATGATGAGTAATGGTTTCTGACAGAATCTGAAATTAGTCTTTTGATGTTGAATGGCAGCAGTATATAAAGATGTGATCCCGTTGAGGAAAGAGAGGAGGGAAAAAGAGGAGGAGAAAACAACCTAAAAAGGCTCATGTCTCAAGGGATCCCAGTTTTTTTTTTCTTTTACACATCCTTCCTACACAATTTTGACTGGAACAGTTCGATGCCATATAAATAGAAATATACAGTGTGCATTAACTGAAAAGTCAAAAACGCATAAAAATGTTCTCGCAGCTCCAGTGCAAATTGCTGAAAAAACACAATGTTTTGATTAAAATCCCTGACTCTTAAAAAAGTCCCTTCGAAACGTCAGCAAAATCATCAAAGGGACCGCCTTCTTCATAAGGCCCTGCTTCAAAGGCATTCCTGCCATACTGCTTTTATTATGTAGCTAGCTGACAGACTGGATCTCTGCATCTGTACAGCGTTACTGGTTTTATGGTAGTGCTGCAGGCTGAGAGACAGAGCGAAGTAAGATTTCCCTTCTGAGCACATTCCGTGCTGCTGCCCTTGAGCTATGGCCAAGGTGGTCGCCAACGTTGAACTGGGTTATGAGTGTTCATATACAGTACATGCAGAATACATACAGTCTGATGGATTCCATGTTAACCATTCACATCTATTCCCCTGGTCTGTGTGTGACTTCTCATTGGATACCATGTTAAATCAGGCCCTAGATACGCACCACGTAATGAAGACTCTGCCTCCCCCAGCCCTGGACCACACCTCCCTGAGCGCTGAGGGACACAAAAAGAAATCACCCCCAACGTAAAGCACATTTTCTCATAACCCTCCCCATATAAAAATAATTCAAAAACTGTTTCCATGGCCACATGTAACAATAACCGCTGCAACCCTGCGTTCTGAAACTTTCGGATGTCAACACCTCACATGATATTGTGGTCCATTCGATGCCACTCATTGGAGCAGGTCAGATGGTTGAGGGCTCACTGACCACGCAATCTCCCACCCTGCCACCATCATCAGAGCTGGCTGCAATTAAGAATGTTCAAATGTTGATACCATATTTATAATTACTGTATAAAGTGAGTGGTTCAGTTTCTGAATGCTGATCGGTTGAGAGCTGTGGTACATGGGACAGTATTACATTTGGCGTAATCCAATTGTGTTAATAATTGGTTTTCAATAGCAATAAATCATCTCAGAAGTTTGTGGTATATTGCCAATTTTGCCTAAGAGAAACTGTTGGCCATTGTATATTGGCTATATACCACACCACCTCCATGCTTAATTGCTCAATTAATGTCATGTTATCCAAATGATATTACTGCAACAGGTTTCTCTGCCAATAAGCAATGCAAGATGTAATGCAATCACTATATTTGAGTGCCTCTATGTCAACACCAAAATCAAATATCAATCTTGACAGAAAATGCGTCTCTCCCTGCTGGCTTGGCTTGAGAATCTCTTTGAATGTCCTTAAGCCTTTTCGATGTCTAGTCAAGTACAGGCATCTAAGTGTAGCATACATGAGACTATTGAAGTAAATTAATCAGACTGAAACTGTCCGTGTTTGTGTCATCCCTAAAAGGTCATACATATTTTACTGTATTAAGATGTCAGGTTATAGGTCCAGGCATAGACATTCGGATTGCGAAGGAGGCAAATAGAAAAACTTGTGAGAATGATTATGCACAAGCCGCAGCACAGAACAGAGACCGGGAAAGGAAGCAGTCCGTAGCACGCCTCTTCGGTGTGGGACAGCTCGCAAGACTACAGTCCTATTCATTTCCACACCTATCGAGCCAGTAGCCCTGGAACAAGTCATTTTCTTTGAAACTGCAGGTACATTACACAGCTGAAAATTCATAATATTCCTTAGCACACAAAATTTCGGTCACAAGTTCCATCATTCCCCGACGAATTTAGGAAACATTTAAACTACGATCTAATATTGTATGTGTGCGCGGCGTGCAACTAGATTACAGAGATCAGCTCATCTTTTTGAGGCCTTTGATAAATAACTACGGCTTTGAATGGATATGCTGGAAGCCTGCAGTCAGTTAAGTTTGACATGTAAAGACGTAATGTCTTGACTGCTTGGTTAACAACATGCACACAGAGCACGTCTCTGTTCAAAACGACGTGCAGTTAAGTGCTGTTGAGCACTGCAGGGCATTCGTTAGTGTCACCCTGATGTATGCCTCACAAATCAGACACGCACACATTTCACTCCCGATGCTAACTGCCCCATTTTCTTTGAGACTTCTACTGTGGGTGTCTGTTCGTACGTGGCTGAGACCGCGGTGGGTCCGACCACAGTCGCAATCGTAAAAAAAAAACACATCCTCAACGCGCACACCACAGGTCTTTGATAGGATCTGGGAGTGACGGAGTGCGCGTTCGCTGGTTTCACATTTCATTCATTCATTCAACGACACCACGCACGAACTGTCCGCAGGCTGCACAACATTTAAATGTTTCGAATACAGTGTGTTATTCTTTTAGATAACCCTACGGCTGTATTGGGTCCATGGTGCTTTCTTATATAGGCTACCTGAATTATATTTGTAATGTAATCGGCGTATAGACATGCTAATTAGGTACAATAGCTAGAATGTACTTTTAATGACAGACACCATAAGCATCCTGTCATTGTAAGTTTGCATGAGCTCAGATCAGACAGTATATCAAAGGAGCAGCTGTAGTCTACTCTCATTTCCAATCTGTTTCATATACTCCTGACAGAGAGTTGGCAGTGTTTAAATGACCTTTCAATTAATATCACACACACACGCGCACAGACACACTCATTCTATTATTCTACTGGTAAAACTGAGAGATTTTATAATTGTCCTATCATGCAGATTAACTCGGGGAGAAGCTGATAGCCCCAAAAAACAAATAGAAGCCACAATTACCCAGATCCCCTTAAACTAAGTAGGTCAACCCCCAGTGTATTCATTAACCCCAAATCCCAATGACTCAGCAAACACATAGTTAAGTTCTACTCCGCACATCACTGTGCCAAAATAACAAAATATAACAAGCAATGATAAATAACCGGACGGATCATGTTTGATTAAGGTTTATCGTGCAGATGTAGGTGCTGTGGTGTTTATCCTCTCCACCGTCGCTGTCTGTGGGATAGGAAGGACACCAGGTTAATGGTCTGGCAGAGCTAAATGTCAAGCTCTGTCCTCCGGCCTTATTTCAGCTGCCAGGCCTGTTGGAGGAGGAAAAAACGGGAGGATATGGAGGAGGGTGGAACAGAGGCGGGGGGCTGGGCCGGGGGAGGGGCTGGGCCGGGGGAAGGGGGAGAGACAATTATGGATAGGAGGAGTTGGGGGATGGTTCCTGGTCAGGCTTGGCCATGTGACATAGTCCTCAACTGCATCCTTCTGGCTTTTTTTTTGGAGGGGCGACTGCTTTGTTGATAGAAGGAAGTGGGTTTGGACTCAAAACGCATGTGGGAGCAGTATACCTGTAGTGGAGGAAGAAGCATTTAGACAACTAGACCACCCTGTACCGACCTTCTGGCATCCCACGCTGAAGTGGTAGCCGGCCCAGCTGGGGTCGAATATCATTTTCCTTTCTCCTGCAACAGGACACCTTGGGCCGCCGCCCATGTGGCTATCACCCCCTAAATCAGAGGGGATGAGGAGCCCTGGGGTGAGGAGGGGGACCATGAGGGGTCGTGGGAAATGAGGTCTCACCGAACATTATGCTACTTCTGTCAGTGTGCAGGATCGGTCTGACAGGCTAATGTAGAAATATGTATATACATATTTATACGTTATATCTATTTGTTGCATTGTTTAACCTCAGCGGAAACCATCCCCCCCCCCCCCTTTGCTACTTCCCCAAACTGGTTTGCCCTCAAGTCACTGTTACTCACCAAAAAGAAAACCCCCAAATGGAACCGATTGTGTGTTATGTTTAGTGCCAGAGGTAAATGTCAATGATTTCTTGATTGGATGCATGCAGACAGAGATTAGTGTAGTGTGCTACAGCAGAAGGCTTCCCGTGCCAGGGCTGCTTAGGGCAAAAGGGGGGTTGAGCGTTTGGTAGGTGGAGGCTGGGCTGGGGTTGCGTAGGGGCATTATGGAGGTAGACGGTTAAGGGGTTGCGTTTCGGCATGTATGGGGGGTAGGATGGTTGGGGATTTCGTTAGGGAATATAGGGAATCATCAACCATCAACCACCTCAGGACAACTGTCTGAAGGCCAAGCCTTCAGAACAAATAAGACCAAGATATAATGAAATGTATAAATAATTATATAAGATAGAAATCCTTTCCATTGAAACCAGTGGTCTTGGTGAGTAAAGACTTAATCTCATAGTAGAAAAATAAGACCAGAGGAATATTGTACTGCGATAATAAACAGGGCATGACATTTCACATGGGGACATTCAATACCATTAATTGGCTGCCAGAGCAGCATTTTAGAAGAGGTCATATGATCTATCCGAAAGTCACCTAGTAGAACACATAGAACGGATAGAGCAGATGATGGAACCCATAGAACATCTACGACACGTGGGATGGGTCAGTAGAACATTGCTCACTATTCTACCATTTTTAACTATTATAAAGAAAATGATCAGACACAAACACACACATGTTTCTTTTTCTGTACTCATTGGGGCATGAGACCTAACTTGACCCAGAAATCCATGTAATCTAAACTTAAGACTTACTCTAACCTAACCTCAATCAGTACCTAAAAAATCTGATCCTGTACACATGATCTCAAACGTGAGGCAGAGTTTACAGTGGTTAGAAGTAAAACAGGATATATCATAGAATAATAAATTAATAAATGTTCCTGCTTTTTGTCTAAAACTGTTTCTGTTTCCCTTTTTCCCCCAACTGTGTTGCTAATTAAATTAGCGTTCTGCAGTGAAACATGCAGTAGTTGCATGAGGCAGGTGATTGATAAAATGAGTTAGGGTTAGAGTTTTGCATATAATCGCTATTTTCACTTTTCATAAATTGTTATTTTATTATACATTTCGCGTTGGGCTCTTTTATGTTGTACTCTATGTATACTTGAAAGCACTCTTAAAGGTGCACGCCTTATACTCACAAATGCATGCAACTTCGTAGTTACATGCATGTAACTACCTAGTGTTTACTATTTCAGGGACAAAAAAACAGTATGCTAGTTTTAATAGCATTACCTTTAAATTCTGCGCCTTTGTTTCTTTGTGTGCACCACAAACATTGCAAATGTTTCGCACCTTTAAGAGAGCATGGCTGTGACCAAGTCACCAGACAGGTGTTCAAAGTAACGCGTGAATGTAATTTACAGAATGCTGAACTACATATACCAAGTCCACGACAAAAAAGCTCATGTTAATAGGTGGTGGACTTGCTACTGATCAACAAAATAGGTCACATTATAGGTCTGTCTGTGAAATGGTCAGTGTAGAGGCGTCGTGGATGTGGTAGCATAAAAGTCTATTGTTTATCATGACTTAAAGAAACCAATTAAGTCGACAACTTTTTACACGCCTAATTTGGCTGCAGTTCAGACAGACCATTTGATTGCACACTGTACACGGGATGAGATGAGTAGGTCTCTTTAGGAGATACTCGTTTTACAAACATAACCAAAGTATACGGTATATTTTGTTTTACAGTTGTTTCAACATAAAGCTCCACAAAAAGGGTGTTACTTTATGGCATACATGGTTTGGAACAATCGTCATCAGGAGAAAGAAATGGATGAGGTGAAGGTAGAAGATCTTGTAGCTCAGCAAAAATAATCGAGATATTTGACAATTCTTTACTATCTATATATTTGCTAATAGGTGCGGTTGACTTGATGTTACGCATTTAGCATAACGTGGGATTAAATATATTTTCATGAAGGCCAAATCGAAATCCAGTGAAAAGGAGATGTCAACAGACCGTAAAACTGAAGCAGGTTTGAGATTTATCATATATGTTTTCCTAAAACTCTATGACTGAAGTGCCCTTCGTTCAAAATTATATTTTTGTAAACGTTTTCTTTTATCCTGTAGATCTGTGATATTTGGAGAATCGAATAAATATCATAGCACGGCTGCAGTAATTTAACACCATCAGGACGAATTAGGCCTCCTACTTAGTCCTTCAGGAATGGAGGACTTCAGCGTCTCAAAACGTATAGACTGAATCGGGGTTCTCACAAATATTAATGCTTTTAATGTTACCGATTATGTGTCCAATAACACCTGTAAAACATGTGCACGGCACATGCTCCCTCATCCAATATGTTCCCAATTTAGTGTATATGTGAGTGTATATCGACTCAAGTACAATTTGTATGTTCTATAGTGTAACTGCATGTGATGCAGATAAAGCAATGTCAAAACGTGGCACCCGATAGGTTGATGGTTCTGACATCACGATCCTATGCAGCAAAGATGTTTGACCTCTGCAGAAAGTTCTTAATTCCCACCACGGTAGCTGGCCCGGAAAGTGGAGATCGTTATCCCCAACATCCACACCGAACAGCGTCCGTGAAGGACATCCCGCCAGGTACAGTCTCCAGGGGTGATCCTGTCAGGAGGGAATGGCAATGGCTAATCCACCACCACAGGTATCTTGCCTGATGGCGAAGCTCCCGTCAGCTCAGCACGATGCCAGTCTTAGGTGGAGCGGCCTGATTATCGCAGGGCATAAACTGTCTGGAAAGCTCTGAGTTGGGAAAGCACCTGACAGAATCAATTAGGGCTCGTTTGACTCGTTCGGCTGCCTGTGCCTGAAACTTTTCACTGGATAATTTGTTAATTACTGTTGGGATGACAGGTGGAACATCAACTATTACTTGACCTAAAAGTATTTTGGGTCAAAATAGGTCTGGGAAAGAGTTTATCATGTGAAACAGTTTACAAATAGACTGTTTACAAATAGCACCACCATTTCGTGGTGTAGCCCGTGGTTTTAGTTAAATGTTCTTATAGCCTATTTGGCATGTATGTGTCATTGGCCATATTTGTTAAAAACTCAGGTGTGGAGGCAGAAATGTGAGTGTGTTCAAGGCAGGACACCATATTCCATGTCCATATTCTCGTAGCACCATCCTCAGCAGACACTATCTTTATTGGCATGCGTGGCTTATTCTTTGTGATTCCTTAAAAGCCATTTCAGGTATCTGTCTGGACGGGACGTCAAGGCCCTCACCTCTGGTCTCCTGGCTGTTCAACTCTTTCTTGTAGAATTTCCCCCGGTATCTGCTTCTTCCCCTGTAGCTTCGCCTTCTTCAGCCTAGGCACAGAGCTGCTCTTCGGATCGTCTGCTGACGAGTTCCCAATAGGAACAGCTGTGTAGGGGCGGGGCTCAATGCTGATGCAGCAGGTGTGGAGGGGCGGGGCTCATTTCGCACCAAAGTACATTAACAAATACCTATAATTAATTTGGTGTAAAGGTGCTCCTTTCTGCAGAGGTCAAACATCTTTGCTGCATAGGATCGTGATGTCAGAACCATCAACCTATCGGGTGCCACGTTTTGACATTTCTTTATCTGCATCACATGCAGTTATTCTATCGGTGATTAGCGGTGGGCGAGTTGGAGGAACTCCTGGAGGGTAGAAGAGCTGGGTTCTCCGACTCAGAATGGTTCACAGCATGCTAGCGTCATAGTGGAAAGATCTATGGTTGCATCCGTGGTAGTCTGCGATACATGCACACTTTGTTTTCTAGGAGAGAAGGTCTCTAACTTAGGCAGCATTTTTCTGCTGACTATAAAAATACATTCCCCCGATCTAAACACGTTTACAACAAATGTTCACGTTCATTATGTTTGAGCATAGTTTCATGTTTGATTTAAAGGTCCAAGAAAAATATCTGTAACACATTGTTGGGACCTATTCTCAGTGTATTTTACTGACCTAGTTTAAATTGTAGTATTTTTGTAACATGTGTTATGTGTAATATAAAGGAATAATTACAAGAATATACATGGGAACTTTAATGAAGTGATTGATCTGATTACTTCTTTTGTGAGGGTGTTTTGAGAGTAGCAGTTTCTACTGTCAAAGTACTTCCTTTGTCTCGGTGAGTAATTTTTTTGTTTTAAATTCAATCTCTGCGTTTGAACACTTATAAATGGTGCGATACATCGTTTAATAAACAAGCACATTTTGATTCGACTTTTTTAAATAGAATCCTACGGGGGGCGCCATTACACACTGAGCATTCGATCATCCACCTCCGACCTACTCCCACATTTTTAGCGCGTGAAGAAATGGGAGGGGAGGGACATCAGCGCTCCGCGAAATGAGTGATAACCTCATTGGCTCTTCGGTATCGGTATAAATAACCGCAAGCGTCTAGTTCCGGACGGGTAGTAGTAGATGCGTTAGTGGGACGCGTCAGAAAGGGATTTATTACGCTGCGCGATCATTCTGCATTTAATACTTTTTTACCAATCGCCTATATTCCTGTGCTATCGCTTCCTACAAGTTGGACCTCTGTGTATCGGACTGTCCTCAAACTTAAATCAATGAAGGAGAGAATATCTAGTCAGAAACTATCTCCTCAGTCCGGAATGGATCCCAGCCAGAGTGTTAAGTGTAAAATAGTTGTGGTAGGGGACAGTCAATGTGGGAAGACTGCTCTACTGCACGTCTTTGCCAAGGACATCTTTCCAGAGGTGAGTTTAGTTGTTGATGTGTGAGGATTAAACACAATAATAATATTATAATAACACATTGTTGAGACCACTTCTCTGTTGTTAGCAGACAGTGGTTGTTTTCCCAGTTGTTAAACTTTTGCCATGTCTGTTCTCACCACGACTCTTACATTTTTCTTTAGAACTACGTGCCGACCGTGTTCGAGAATTACACAGCCAGTTTTGAAATAGACACGAAAAGAATTGAGCTCAGTCTATGGGACACATCAGGTAATCATCAATTTTATTTGTTTAATCTATTTATATATTTTTTACTCTACAAAACACTATGATCCAGTCTCCTATTAGAATATTTCGATTTGATACCAACATGTAAATGCAAGAATAATTATGTTTTTTTTATTTTGGCCTCGTTTTCCCTCCTACGGTTAATTCACAGTTGTCCATTCGAAATACAGCTGGTAGGCATGCCAGGACCTGTTGTCACACACCGCGTGTGTCCCTATGGTTTCTTAGTCGTCTCTTAGAGTACGTGATGATGTGCCTGAGGAATGCTAGGAATTATTTGGCCAGACGTAAACCATTAAAAAGACACGACTTAAAGGAAATGTTCCACCTGGCACCTCGAACGCTCGTCTGAACAAAGACAAATGCTAACGATCAATACTTCTTCGAAGACAATTCTCCCTTCGGACAAACTGCCAATTCTCTACCTGATGCTGTTTATTAGTGTTCCACCAGATTTTTCTAGTAGATTGTTTTCTAGTGTTCAGGCGTGAACCTCTAGGGATCGCTGGTAGTCTGGAAGTAATTAGTGTACCTGTTGTAGCCCCACTGTTCCCGTTATAGACCCAGACCTATAAGGTTTGAGCAGGCTGCTGCTCTATGACTCCTCCATGGGTGGAAATTCCTCTCTTGCCTGCCTGTCTGAGATGGAAGGCTGAGGGATCTGCTAATTACTATAGCAGGTCTCCTGGGCCTTTCCTAAGCACACTCTGGGATTTTCTCAGCTTCAGAGGGCAAGCACAGAGCGGCTCCGAGAGCACTGTGTGTGCATGCGTGTGTGTGTGTCGAATAGTTTATCAACCCTCTACTGGGCACCCCTTTTCTTTAGGTAGGTATCCGAGCCACTAGTTCATCTAATGACAAAATTCTTCACATCCAGATTTATACTGGATATGAACACACCTGAGGCTCTCTGCTTATTACCGGGGCAGAGCTGCGTTTTGCTGGGCTCAGTCTCAACAGTCCTTTGTGTTTCTGAGGTGAAACGGTGGAAGAAAAGGATCTTAACCAGCTGCATAGGGGAAAACTGCATTGTAATGAGTTCTCCCATTTTAAAAAGGAGATGCTCCTGGATTTGCGGCTAATATGAACATCAATATAGTATTTAGGCCTAAGATACTTCTCACATGCACTTAAAGCGACAAAAAAAATACTTTATTTTACCAGGCAGGTCATAGTAGTTCATGCTTAGTAACCCATATCAATTAATTGTAACTTAAGGGGTCTGACAGCCACACAGGATGTAAGGTTTATGATCTTATGTGTGTTATGTCCACATTACCTAAGCGAACTCCTCAGACAGAGGGAGAGTGACACCTCTAATGACATTACAGTAGAGGCTCGATGAAAGAAACAGCCCAGCCAGCAGCTCCCTAACCCCTGAAGGCAGGAAGTGGAGTTTGCCTTGTGAGGACAAATGGAAGTTTTAATAACTTCCCAGGGCGTTACCTTAATGACCTCCATTTAGTTCTTACCACCCCCAACACTGTCAGTCTGTGGTTCATTAAGACTTTCACAGATCAGTGGAGAACAAAGGGGCCGTGGGTCAGTCCAACACCCTGTAATGTAGGGAGGTCGGGGAGGGGTGGGCTCTGCAGATCACTGGGTTCCTGGCTCCCCACTGCATCTCATCAGGACACAGGGCAGAGCAACATATTGATTAGGGCCTGGGTCTACTCAGTTACACGGAGGGGAGTCGCGCCAACAGCTGGTAGCCTGCCGGCTCCAACATATCAGATTCTGAGGAGGAAGTGGGGAAAGAGGGGAAGTAGGAGGTGGGGTTAGATGTGAAGGAGGAGGCGGGATTGGAGGAGGAAGTGGGGAAAGAGGGGAAGTAGGAGGTGGGGTTAGATGTGAAGGAGGAGGTGGGATTGGAGGAGGAAGTGGGGAAAGAGGGGAAGTAGGAGGTGGGGTTAGATGTGAAGGAGGAGGTGGGATTGGAGGAGGAAGTGGGGAAAGAGGGGAAGTAGGAGGTGGGGTTAGATGTGAAGGAGGAGGTGGGATTGGAGGAGGAAGTAGGGAAAGAGGGGAAGTAGGAGGTGGGGTTAGATGTGAAGGAGGAGGCGGGATTGGAGGAGGAAGTGGGGAAAGAGGGGAAGTAGGAGGTGGGGTTATATGTGAAGGAGGAGGTGGGATTGGAGGAGGAAGTGCTAGATACTTTGGGTTGAACAAGGCTGAGCAATTGGCTGTTTTAACAGTACAGTTTGTCTGAGACGACTGAAGCTTCCTATTGACTTTACTAAAAAAAAAAACGTTGATGTTTGTGAAAGGCCATTGGCCAGTAAAGAGCCCCAGCAGCTGGTTGCCAGCCTGTTGCCAGCCTTCCCTGACCCCACATACACCTCCACACACGCTGTTGGGCAATCCAGGGTCTGAGACAGAATGATGGATGGATTTGGCTGTTTGTTGACACTGTTGTAGTGTGGCCGTGCTCAGTACACACACACACACACACAAACACACACACACTGCTCCGAGTCAGGCTGTAGAGGGAAGACAGCAGCTGGCTGAAGCAGAACAAAGATTCCCAGTAAGTCAGAGGTCTGTCCTAAACAACCCTCAGGGTGTTGGGCTTTTTGCTGACACTCCACAGGCACCATTCACATTCCATCACAGAACTGAATGCAAAGCATCTAAACCCAATCCAAACCTGCTATTATCTCGACGCTTTGTTTCTTACTGGATTGGGTAAGACCAACTGTCTGCCTACTGGCCACTGAGGTGGTATCTGCTTTCCCAAGTGGCCGTGCCTATCCCTCACCCTGTCCTTTTACCCTGTCCCATCACCATGTACCCTGTCCCCATACCCTGTCCCATCACCTTGTACCCTGTCCCCTTACCCTGTCCCATCACCTTGTACCCTGTCCCCTTACCCTGTCCCCTTACCCTGTCCCATCACCTTGTACCCTGTCCTCTTACCCTGTCCCATCACCTTGTACCATGTCCCCATACCCTGTCCCATCACCTTGTACCCTGTCCCATCACCTTGTACCCTGTCCCCTTACCCTGACCCATCACCTTGTACCCTGTCCCCTTACCCTGTCCCATCACTTTGCACCCTGTACCCTGACCTTGTCCCCTGTCCCCTTACCCTATTCCCTTAATCCTGTCTCCTGATCCTGTCCCCTCACCCCTCCATGGACCATGGGCTACAGCCAGCCTGCTATTGTGGCCTGCATCGGATCAATTTCTGAAGCTCAGCGAATTGGAGACGCATGTTTCAAATTCCTGGGTTGAAAGGTTGCTACTTCCTGCTGCACAAAGGTCCCTATTGTAACTACTGAGCTGGGAGGATCTTTCTGCCAACTCAGGAGTAGTGGATAAGTGCATATTTCAGCAAGGCCTTACCTTGTTTGTCTTAAAGGAAATGTAATCAAATTAGCATTCTGGCATTACTCCAGCTAAGAATTTGACTTAGAGACCATGTATGATCTTTGATTGCGCACAGCCCAGTTGCTGTGTATCATAAATCTGAGTTTCTAACTTTCTTCTCTGTAATGAAATACAAAGAACGCTGTATAATAAGGAGATCGTTTAGCTATGGAATATTTACCAAAACGATTACTCACTCTCTTAAGCTGCTAACATTCAATGTAGCCACATTGGGATACTCCATCCCTTTCTCTCTCTCATTCTCCATGCCTCATATTCGGACACACATCTTTACTTATAAAAATCTCTTTTCCCCTCCAAAAATTACATTCTTGACTTTGAGAGGATTTCAGAAATATTCAGGGGTCTGGTAGTGGAACTGAATGTGGAATGACAAGAACTGACCTGTGGTGGTTTGAACAGGTGTTCTCGGGACAGGTGTGTTCTGGCCTATGCTCTGCTATGTACCATAATACAGTACTGTGCAAAAATCACTGAGGGTGCGTCCCAAATGTCCTGCATTCTCTTTATTGTACACTCGAGGCCAATGGGCACTGGTGAACAGTAGAGCACTGCACAGAGATCAGGGAGCGTTCAATCTGTCTCGCTCCCCCCCCCCCCTCGTCTTTCACTGCGAAGTGTGGAGAGAGACATAGAGCATATGTTAGCACCTGTTTAGTCCTTGTGTCTGTATGTCTGTCAGATCGAATTAAGACCAGATGTCTTCACGAGGAGAGTAAAATACAAAGTAACTGCCCATAGAACCCTTTGCCGGTCTCCACGACGACTAAGTCGATTTTCGGCACAGGGATTATGTGAAAGGTCAAGTTTAGGGTTAAGGTTAGGGAACATGGATTTTGTTTTCTGGTTCCCACAATGTTTAAAATATGCAACTGTGTTTTGTTTTACCAGATGGAATTTGGACAAAGTAAAACATGAAATTAAAACTGCCTTTATTTGGACCTTTTCATGATCCTTACAAGGACGCCAATTTCTGGCACAAGGGTTACGATAAGCACCAAACTTATAATTAGGACTAGTGGTTGAATTTAGGTTACTTTAAAGTTTACGCATTATGGGTTAGGGTTAGGCATTAGGGCAAGGTTAAGTTTAGGCATACATGTTAGGTTATTGAGGTTAGGTTTAGGAAACAGATTTATTTTTTGGTTTTCTCGTCCCCAAGGACAGAAATACACACGTATGGGTGTGTTTTGGTTAGAGCAAAATATATAGAGAGAGATGAGGAGATTATTTTGAGGGAAGGAGTGAGCAGTGGGAAGGTGTGTTTCTCCAAGATTAAAATGCCCTGGGGGGAAGTGACAAAGCAGAAGCTAGTGAGGTGAACATTAACAAGTCTTTGTCCACGGTCAGATTCTTTGTTTGTTTGCCTGGTGCTTCCTATCAGCTGTTCTCCAGGAGATAAATTCAGAGGGAGGAGCAGATCCTATAGTTGAGGTTGAAGCTGGAACCGACTGAATCGCTGATTGTGAAGTTGGGAATCTGTCTTATATAGAAATGCTAAGAGGTCATCATCTATCTCACTCTATATTTATGAAATATCTTAAGTTCTGAAAATTGGAAGCCTCCCATGTTTCACCTGGAAGGAGTTTGCAGTATAGTGTTTCCATGATTGCCGGGAAATACGTTAAAACCACATGTCTATTCCTTTCAGCATTCCTCTCCAATGAAGGCTGAGCTATGAATACTTCCTTTCCTGCAACTGATTCCCACCCATAACATCCAACTACCCATGATTTATGTTATCGGCTCTGTAAGGCTTGCTTTGCTAGGTGTGTGTGTGTGTGTGTGTGTGTGTGTGTGTGTGTGTGTGTGTGTGTGTGTGTGTGTGTGTGCGCGCGCGCTATGTTGCAGTTGCTGAAAATCCCCTTTAATATCGGATTCTTGTTTGGCTCCTTCAGATGCCCCTGGAGAAGAAACAATAACAATTAAATTGTAATGTTAAATAACTCTGAAATGTTTGTAAACCCT
>JACXGJ010008286.1:0-27756 GCA_016801105.1 Esox niger | reverse complement strand
CCCCCCCCCCCCCCACACACACACACAGACAGACCAACACACACACAAGCACGTATGCATACATTCTCTCTGCGCACCTCGCCGCCCCACCCTGGGGCATTTCCATTTCGGAGCAGTTAAGAAACTTGTCAGGAATGAGAGATGTGTGATGCGTGGCTAAATGAGGCGGAATGAAGGAACCGCCATATGATTTCACACTAGAGTAGCCCGCGGCATTGCCACACACAGCACAGCGCGCACGCGCTCGCACTCAAACACACACATAACACAAACATACATTCACACGCACACACAGGCGCAGACACGATGGTACGCACACACACACAGACGCAAAGTCAAGATGAGATGCCTCAGATGAACATACTTTATTATAGCTCTGCAAAGCCCGTACCTTCAATCAATCAATTTTCACCAAATAATGTCCCATGCTGTTTTGAGAACTAATTCCAATATCAATTCGCTATAAAACCCTACTCCATATCTATTCTATGAACCGTATCCCATATCCAAAGTCTTCCCATTATAACTAAGCCCTGCAACAGTCCATTACCTTAATGGCAGAGTGCTACCAAACAGCCACACAGCTATTTAGTCACACAGTTAAAGCAGTGGACCTGGGCCTCTGTTAAACGCTGTGGATGGAGAAGGGCCTACTTAACACCAGGGAAAATAACTGTCCCTCTGGAAAAGTAGAAAGAATTACCCCCTTCTCTCCTCTGTCAAGCTCTGGTATTCTCCTCCCGAAGAGCTGAGAGGAGAACAGGGATGCAAGGACGCATGTCGGAGGGAATACTAAACACTCTGACGGTGTGGGACACAAAGGCTTTACACACACATACAGTCACACACAAATGCACATACGCATTTGTACGCACAGTAGTTACACATTTGTACGCAAAACACGGTCATAGACGCACACGCACACGCACATACACACACACTCTGCTGAGTGTTAGAGGACCCCTGGCGACGGCTGAATAGAAAGTGTTTGTATCGGCGGCTCAAACACTGAGGATTATGGGGTATACGAGGGGAATGCTAACACCAGGAGGGAGGGCTTTGACCTTGGAAGGAGAGAGGAGGAGAGGAGGATTGGGTGGAGTGAGAGGAGGAGGGGTTGATTGGGTGGAGTGAGAGGAGGAGGGGAGGATTGGGTGGAGTGAGAGGAGGAGGGGAGGATTGGGTGGAGTGGGAGGAGGAGGGGAGGATTGGGTGGAGTGAGAGGAGGAGGGGAGGATTGGGTGGAGTGGGAGGAGGAGGGGAGGATTGGGTGGAGTGAGAGGAGGAGGGGAGGATTGGGTGGAGTGAGCGGAGGAGGGGAGGATTGGGTGGAGTGGGAGGAGGAGGAGGAGGAAAGGAAGAAGCATTACAGGAAACACAGACACAGTCTGATTGCTTTGCTCCATTTGTTCGAAAATTTCTAATAAAAGGTAGCAATAAAAACGTGGAAATGACAAGTTTCATCAAAGACAAAAAACTGTGTAGAGGTTTTTAACCACACCACTTTGCCTCTGTATGTGCCTGTGTATAAGTTCTATTTAAGTGTGTGTGTTTGTGTGTGTGTGTGTGCTTGTATGTCTGCCAGTGCTTTTATATGGGAAATAGGGGATGTGTCACAGACTTCTACAAGTGGAAAGAAAAAATACATAATTCATTTTCATTTGTGTCCTGCATGGTGTGTGGGAATAGCCTGGTATGTATGGCTGTCTGGGTATGTGTGTGTGCTGAGACAGCTGGATGCGTCTAGCTGGGTAATAACCTCAGATTGGATCTGTCAGGTCATTTCTACAAGTGTTACAGCGAGAGGAAGACAATCAGTAAGGAAGGGGTGGGTGGCGGGCGGGGGGGTGACGAGTGGGGGAATACATCTCAGCTCATCAGCGATGCGCACGGCGGTGGGGAAGATGCGGAAGGGGGGGGATGGAAAGGGTGAGCGTGGCGAGCCGAGGGGAAGGAGAGGGGGAGAGGAAGGGAGGCGGGGGTGAGCGTGGTGGGCTGATTGAGGAAGGAGCAGGGCAGAGAGTGGTGCTGCATTTCAAGTTCAGCGTTGAGCCTTTCAGAGCGGACCGCAGGGCTCGGACCGACGTGGCCCTGTTCCGCCCATCTAGGCTCTCCGTTGTCTTGGCGTGCGTCGGCGTGTCAGTTGCTAAGGTGAGGTGAACGGTCAGTTGATATCACACCGGGATCCCACAGACCCTCAGCCCTGGTAAGGTCATGTTATCCCCGTGGCATTAACGTCACTGACCGCCAACGCCGGCAAAACAAACAGCCGGGTTGTTACCTTGGAGACAAGCTAACCCAAACGTCAGTAATTCCTTTGCACCCGATGGCTGTTGAGACTGAGCCTGGATGGACAGAACAAGCCACGACGAACACAAACACTGAAAATATACTGGTCTCAATTATGTTACCAGGAAATATAGGTTCACTTAATGGAAACTGTTGTGGGACACAGATAAAGATACTAAAGAATAAGAAATTATAGAGATCGCTCACGGATACACACAGACAGACACTACAGTAGGCAACCAGGGACTGGAGCAAAAAGACTCACACGCACACACTCTCTCGCTCACTCAGCTGACAGGTATCAGACACACACACACACACACACACACACACACACATACACATACACACAAACACTCTCCCTCAGTCAACTGACAGGTATCAGACACACACACACACACACACACACACCCTCAGACAACTGACAGGTAGCAGGTTAGTGGAGAACCCCTTTGCTGCTCTCAGAGTGCCAGTTTCAGACAAAGCCTTGAGGAGCAGGTATTTGTCGTCTGCTTGACACATAGACACAGGAAAACACAACCTCACCCGCTGTTTCTCTTTCCAGCTTCACTTTCTGAGCTAATTGGGCTTTCAGCTGTGTGTGTGTGTGTGCCATCCACCTTACGACAGAGGGAGCGCTCTACGCTGATCCATAGTGACAGCCTTTCCTTGCTAACTCTGTGCCGATTCTGGTTATATAGATTCAAGAGATGCCTATTCTCCTCTTTTTCCTCTGGTGTTAAAGTAACATTCCACCTGTTTTTTATCCAGTTGTTAGGTTTTATCAATCAATAGTTGACAGATAATGAACTGCCATCTGATGAGGTCTGGGTGTAAAGCTGGATATCCAGCGCTGATTTTGTCCTGATCTGTACGGATGTTCCCAATTGCTTGTTTAAGTCACATTGTTTCAGTCTTCCTACAAGTCCCAAGAATCCCCTTTCTTTCACTAAATGAGTGGAGTGGGCAATGTCACGCTAAGAGAGACAGCCACAGCTACCTTGCCCAAGCTGACAAAGTGGCAACAACTCTCAGCTGGATAACAAAAAGTACTGTTTACTTCTATGGGTGAACAAGAATTACAGTGCTCTACAGAAAGACTTGACCCCAGGTAAAGATGAACAAGTAAGTATATGCAAAATATCCTTGTTCTTTTTCTGCTTGATCTTATACTCATATATTATGAGAGACATTTGACGTTTAGTTGAGATTCTGCATAGATGAATGGTCTCAAACCCTTGCTATTGTTCAAACTTGATTTTTTTTTTATGTAGAATTTAGGTTACGTTGAGGTTTATGCATTGGGATGGATGGGTTAAGTTTATGCATAAAAATTAAGTTGTTGAGGTTAAGGTTACATTAGGCTTGGTGTTAGGTTAAGGTGTGGGAACATGGATGTTCTTGTTTTCTGGTCCCCACAAGTATACACATCTGCATGTGTATGTGTGTGTGTGTGTGTGTGTGTGTGTGTGTGTGAGACACAGTTACCTTTACAGAAGGAGTGCT
This sequence comes from Esox niger, assembly GCA_016801105.1. Taxonomy (NCBI): domain Eukaryota; kingdom Metazoa; phylum Chordata; class Actinopteri; order Esociformes; family Esocidae; genus Esox; species Esox niger. The sequence continues at coordinate 23,961 of JACXGJ010008286.1, read as the reverse complement.
CTGTATTGATACATAGCGACAGCCTCTCTATCCTTGCTAACTCTATGACACTGCTGGGTAATTAAGATGCATGAGTCACCCTCTCTCCACTTCTCCCCCTCTTTTTTCCTCTCATTTTCTCACCATCTTTTCATCCCTCTATTTTTCTCTCTTTCCTCTACCCTTCTCTCATCCCTCAACTCTTTCCTTTTTGTCTTTTGTCTCCTTTCCCCTGCTCTTTTCCTATCTTCTCTAGCCGCGCTCCACTACCCCTCTCCTAACATTTTCTTTCTTAACTTCTGTTCTCATCTTTTCCTCCTCTTGTTTCCTTTCCTAATGTATACTCATGTTCTCCTCAACAGGCTGTTTCATTCTCCACATGGTTGGTGCTGTCAAGAGTGTAATTGGCAGAAGTGAATTGTTTTGCAGCCAGAAACTGTGTAATTCAGAGATGACACACACACAGACACATACACACATGAGAGAAGAGCTTCAGTTGTAGGCAAACCACACAAAACATTTCAGAGTAGGCAAACCCTTTCAGTTATGCCATACATATTCTATGTCATTAGTATGACACAAACACAGACACAAAACAGTTGGGTGTGGGAGGGCAGAGTGGACGGTATCATCACCATCATTTTCCAAAACCCCACACTCCCAAATATAAAAAGCCTAGAATATATCATCATCAGCATCATTCTTCAATACCCCCACACTCCTAATTAGAAACTCTCAAATATATCATCAACATCCTCATTCTCGAAAATCCTCACACTCCTGTACATAAAAACCCTAAAATATATCATCACCATCAATCTCCAAAATACAACACTCCAAAATATTAAAACACAAAAAGTCATAACCATCACCATCATTCTCAAAAATCTCACACTCCTAAATATAAAACACTAAAAAATATAGAATTATCACCATCATTTTTAAAAATCCATTATATATCATCAACACCATAATTCTCCAAAACCCCACACTCCTAATTCAACAAAACAAAAATACACCAACATCACCATCATTCTATTAAACCCCATACTCTGAAATACAAAACCCCTAAAATACACCATCATCACCAACTTTCTTAAAACCCATACTCGAAAATATAAAAACCCTAAAATACAGCATCATCACCATCTTTCTTTAAAACCCATACTCCAAAATATAAAAACGCTAAAATACACCATCATCACCAACTTTCTTTAAAACCCATACTCCAAAATATAAAAACCCTAAAATACAGCATCATCAACATCTTTCTCCAAAACCTCAGACCTATAAATTCAAAAACCTTCAAATATATTATCATCACCATCATTCCCTAAATCTCCCACATCTCTAAATATAAAAACTGTATAATCTATAATCACCATAATTTTCCTGTCCACATATATGAATAGGAATACTCACATAAACATATTAAATCAACAAGTGCCGTTTCCATACAAAAAATGTTTCCCTTTCTGCCACTGGTCCTCATGGTTCCTCAATCTGTCCATTCTCTTCCTGGCTCTTTGTCTGGCTACATATGACTTATTTCTCTGTATTCATTTGCTGCCGATATCTCAGCATATATCTATCTCTGTCTAAATTACTATCACAAACCTCCTCCTTAACAGTGCTTTGTCTGCACCTGAATGGTTTTTCGTGGTCCCTGTAACTGAACAGGAATCAGCAAGGTACAGCATGTTCTTATCTATCCTTCATTCAAATCTTTTCAATTTCAATTTGTATAAATGTCTTGGGATAACAAGTGAGGGAATGTTTAATATTTACAACAACAAATAGAACCATATCCTTTGAGTTATCAACAGCATGTTTAAGCATATGCTATTGTAAAACATATTAATGTATATTATTAGTGTATGTGTAACAAAGATGTATTGCGAAGATATAATTCAGATATCCAAAACAACACAACAGTTCAGATTACAGTTTGAATATTATCACAAAACACCACCTTGTGCTGCAAACCAGACCTGATTCCTCCAAACAACATTGATACAGATTTGCAACAGCATTTAACTGAGAATTCCCACGTTAATCTGATAAGTTTTATAAAGAAACAATATGCAGCAAATCAAACTGGCTGATAAACTGTACTACGTAACCTAGTAAACAGTGGTAAACACATGCCTAACAAATTCCCCATGAATGCACACACATGCTATGTATAAATGTGAACGCTGTGACACTTGACAGTAACATGAACTGACTTCCATACATATATTTTTTGAATGATTATTTTGCATTCTAAATGTATTATAAAAGGGATACGAGTGCTGATTCTCACAGCTTGTCATCACACTGCTCCATAAACTGGCTCCTACATCGGGCTGCCAGGTATCACTGAAGGGTGATGAGATTCGGATGACCTGATTTTAGACAGGAGTCTGGGGAGAGGAGAGATATGTGAAGGTGTAATGTCTTCGCAGCTCTTCTTTTTCCTCTGGCCTGTACCATTGAAGTGGACAAGCCTGAGGCTGACGGGGCTGTCTGGAACCGTGTACAGAGCTGTGGGTTATGAAGACAAATGAACAGCTGGGGAACTTGTTTGTCAAACCTGCAAAACTGCAACACAGGTTGTTCATGAATAGTTCATTTTCATGTTTGCGTGTGTGTGCAAACCTTTTTTTAGTTCATTCAGTTACTATTACCGTGCCTAAATCAATCAATCAATCAAATTTATTTTAAAAGGCCCTTTTTACATCAGCAGTTGTCACAAAGTGCTTTTACAAAACACCCGGCCTTAAACCCCAAGGAGCAAACAACACTAGTTTTGAAATTCAGTGGCTAGGAAAGCCGAAATTTAGGAAGAAACCTAGAGAGGAGCCAGACTCAGAGGGGTGACCAGTCCTCTTCTTGCTGTGCCTCGTGAACATATTAAGAATCCAAATTGTAATAATTAATAAATGCATGTTGTCCGGACAAGGACTGAAGATATGGACAAGGAAATAGTTTCCTCGGGATCCTAATATTTATTTATTTATCCAAACGACTCCAGCCACAGAACTCCAGGCTATAACTCTAGTGAAACTTTTTGAGTTGATGGATTTTTAAGATTCAAACACAGCACTACTTACAATTTTCCATCAGAATGACCGGTATGCTGTTCACCACCGATGACAGTCAGTCAGAGCTTACCCTCTGGGACTGTACTCAGGCATTCATTTGAATGAGTCAGACTCAGATGAGTGAACATTAGAAATTGTTCTAAAACATAATAAAATAAAATGTTATACACAGCTCTGGAAAAATATAAGAGACCACTGCACCTTTTTATTTCCTTTCCAAAAACTTTGGGTGAGGAACAGAAGGGTTAGAATTTTGAGACCACTGCAAATCGATTGCTCACTCAAAACTTTCCATTTCAACATTTCTGCAAAGGAAAGAAAAAGGTGCTGTGGTCTATTAAGCTTTTCATGAGCTGTATGTATAGTACAGAGCGAGAGTCATGTAGACAAGTTGATCCACAGTCAAATTAACATGATATCCGTCTTTCCCACTTGGTGAAGGAAATAAACAACATTTAATCCTGAGTAATAAAAAGGAAAACACTGGATCTATATTTTTCATGATTTATTTTTGTCAAATCTCTCCCTGTTATTGACTACTTAACATGCTGCTGAAATTCCACAGTTTCCTGGTCTAAAATCCAGTTTATTTAAAGACACCATTCAGACAAAGGAACTAAGAAAGCTGTGTGTTCACCGGAGAATGAAACATCTTAGCTAGACGTAAAAGTTTAGGTTGCTGCAGTCCCCACCCTTATGTAAAGGTATCATATGGGCTGTTTTCCAAATATGGTGAATAGCTCTCGACCAAAGACCTGAGGTTGAAGATATGCGCAAGCGACTGCTTCAGCAGATTTCTTTACATTCATATTTATAAAAGCATCAAATACTTCACGATCTGAGAACTTTCTAAAAGACAAAATAGGAACCATGCCAGTGCAAACCTCAGACACTTGTTTGTAATCTCCTCCATCCCTAGAGGCTCTATGGTTACACAATAACCCTGACGAAGTTAACTGCAAAAATAACATGTTGACTAAAAGCATTACTTGTAAAACTCAATTTTAGAGAGTATAACACATTTCCATACATTAGCTGTGTTTCTGCATCTGAACAGAAAGAGAGTAGATTTTGCTTTTAATAAGAAGTATCTATTTCTCAATTATCTGGTGAACAGCAAGTCCCCATCAGAATCAGTTTCTTGCTATTTCCTTGTCAAATGTGCTATTTCAGATAGCTTGAGACTATCTGATAACCCCATGGATTACATACAGTCTTTATCAGATGTTTTTTATAGGATGCTTCCCACAGAGGAAAATCATTTGAAGGAAGTATTATTAACGTAATTTCTACTTGAAATATTTATTTTCAACATCTATTCCTATATTACATGTACATTTCCTATATTACATTTATATATCTTGCAGCCAATCTTGTTCATCAAGTTTCTGAAATTCCTGAAGATGATGCACGGTCTAGTTTTGTATCACATCTCGTATACTGACAAAAGGAAATTGGTCCCTAAAAAACACCACTGGGTGTGTGCACATTTGGTCTTAGCTTTTTTAAGATATATTTGTAAGATATCCAGGAAACAATTATGCCAATAGGTGGGTCTATGGTGGAGACGCCAGCCAACTCAACTGTAGACTTCCCCATTTGCGCTGGGATTTGATCACACTGGCCACTCCGTCAGGGAAATCTGAAAAGGTCTTTCTTGGCTTGGTAGACCGGTGTTGTGGTAGTCCAGTGTCATGGTGATTTGGTGATGTGGCAGTCGGGTGTTGTGGTAGTCCAGTTTGGTGGTGGTCCTGTGTTGTGGTAGACCGGTGTCGTGGTGATCTGGTGTTGTGGTAGTCGGGTGTCGTGGTGATCCGGTGTCGTGGTGATCTGGTGTTGTGGTAGTCGGGTGTCGTGGTGATCCGGTGTTGTGGTGGTCCTGTGTTGTGATAGTGAGGTGTTGTGGTGATCTGGTGTTGTGGTGGTCCTGTGTTGTGGTAGTGAGGTGTTGTGGTGGTCTGGTATTGTAGTAGAAGAGTGTTGTTGTGGTCCGGTGTTGTGGTGGTCCAGTATTGTGGTGGTCCATTGATGTGGTGGTCCATTGATGAGGTGGTCTGGTGTTGTTGTGGTCCGGTGTTGTGGTGGTCCAGTATTGTGGTGGTCCATTGATGTGGTGGTCCATTGATGAGGTGGTCTGGTGTTGCGGTGGTCCGGTGTTGTGGTGGTCCAGTATTGTGGTGGTCCGGTGTTGTGGTGGTCTGTTGGTCGGTTCCTGGTCCGGTGCCAGTCCACACTCAACTGTGCACAGCTGTTTGTCAGCTGAAATGGATCCTCAGAGTGTGGAAGGAGCCATGTTTCATTACTTCTCATTCTTCAGTCTGGGCAAAAGCAACATCAGAGAACTCAATAATATGTCTCTCCTGCTCCTCAGACAAACCTCTAGTAGCCTTTAGTGGTACAGTATATGTCCACTTTGTATGCCTTTTGGTGATTGAACATTTCCCACGGAGTATTGCATGGTCTGTGTTTGGCTAATATGAATTTTGTGGTTTTTCATGAAGGTTTCCAAAATATTTTTTCTTGAATCAAAAAGGTTGTAATGTTGTTTGTGATGATTTATTCAGAAGAGGACATAGGGATTGTTGTCAACATCACATTTATTCTCACTACCAGACCCACATATGGTCACTGGTTAGTTGAAATATTTAAAACCACTTCCAAACTACAACCCCATTTCCAGAAAAGTTGGGATGCTGTGTAAAATGCAAAAAAACTAAACAGAGTGCAATGATGCATTTACTTGAAAATAGTACAAAGTCAATATATCAATTGTTGAAACTGAGAAATTAAAAAACAATTGTGAATTGAATGCCAGCAACACGTTTCAAAAAAGTTGGGCAGGGGCGTGTACCACTGTGTTGCATCACTTCTTCATTTAACAATACTCTGTATGCGTTTGGGAACTGAGGAGACCAACTGCTGTAGGTTTTCCTTCTATTGCTTTATATAGGATTTCAGCTGTTCAACAGTTCAGGTCTCCTTTGTGGTATTTTTCATTTTATTATGCTCCAAATGTTTTCAAATGTTATCCTAAAAAAGACGTAATCTCGATGGCAGAATATGTTGCCCCAAAACCTGTTTATATTCTTCAGCATTAACGGTGCCTTCAGAATTTCCAAGTCACCCAAACCATGTGCACTAATGCACCCCCATACCATCACGGATGCTGGCTTTTGAACTGTGCGCCGATAACAAACTGGATGGTCCCTCTCCTCTTGAGCCCAGAAGACACAAGATTTCTCTGGATTCTCTGAATCTTTAATTATATTATGTACCGTAGATGAAGAGATCCCAATTGATGAGACCACAAACCCTTTGTAAGTTTACATTGAGAAGCGTTATTCTTAAATTGTTGCACTATTTTCCTGCGTAGTGTTTCACAGTGGTGAACCCCTCCCAATCTTAACTCCTGAAAGATTCATCCTCTCTGGGATGCTCTTTTTATACCCATTCATGTTAGTGAAATGTTGCCAATTAACCTAATTAGTTGTAAAATATTCCACCAGGTTTCTTTTTGCATTACACAACTTGTCCAGTCTTTTGTTGCCCCATTTAATTGAAATGTGTTGCTGGCATCAAATTCAAAGTTGACATTTATTTTTCAAGAAACAACATTTCTCAGTTTCAACATTTAATATTGGGTCTTTGCAGTATTTTCTATTAAATATAGGGTTTAAATGATTTCATATCATTGCATTCTGTTTTTATTTTCATTTTACAACTTTCCCAACTTTTGCAAACAAGGTTATACTTATGGTACCATTATACTGTTTCCAAGTTATTCATAATATATTCAATAACATTTGGACTGACTTATTTGCAAATTTCATACAAAAAACCTGTGGAAATTACATTGTTTTTGTAAGCTCTTGTAATGCATCTTTTTTAGTTTTTCTATAAGTTTTTTTCACAGTGTTTGTGTGAACTTATTTATTTTCTAGGTTGTCGAGAGGATAACTCTACTTCTGCACTTGATGATGATTCTTGTGATTTACATATATATATATATTTTCTTCGTTCAGATGCTGCACCTTTAATTTGAATTATCAGATTTCTATAGGCCACACACACACAAATGAATGAGATGAAAGTAATGTATCCTTACAATTTTAAGTAAAATATCCTTTTTCTTTCTTTATTAATTTGGCTCATAGACTCTACTCTGAATAACAGAGAAGAGTCTAACAGCTTTCTAAGTTCACATGTACTTCATAATCAGAAAGAATTGGATCTTTGAGAACTCTGAGACACTCTGCTCACAATTAGTTATAGATTAAACCGGATTTATCTACTGTCAGAATCATCAAACTACCATAGGAAATTACATAGAAATTGCATGTGTTCCTGTAATACATTACTTCTCCAGTAAAATAACTAAGCATTTGGACAGGGGCTTTTTGAGTCTGTATTCTAAACCCTTGGATTTCAAAAGATGCAGATACTAAATGGTTAACGTGCTGTCAGTTTTCATTTGAGGGTATTTTCATCCATATGTGATGAACCATTTACACATGACGATTTAATACTTTCAATGGTAAAGAGAAAATACCCTAACAACAATACACCAGATTAGGGACTCTCCTAATGTCTAAGACTACCATACCCAGGAGAATAAACTAGCAGAACTTCAGAGGGTACACCACAAGATGTAAGCCACTAGTAAGCCTCAACAACAAATACCTCTAAGCTCATTGAATGATGCTTCATCATGCAGTATGACCTTAAACACACTCATAGCTACCAAGGAGTTTTTCAGCAGCAGAAAGTGACATTCTCAACTGGGTAGGTAATATTTTGATCTGAATCCAACTGAGTATGCCAAATGCTGTTGACAAGTTTGAAGGCAAAAAAATAAATAAAACAAGAAGGAACAATGGCTGCAGTACAGGTCTGGCAGAGCATCACCAGGGAAGAGACCCAGTACAGGTCTGGCAGAGCATCACCAGGGAGGAGAGCCAGTACAGGTCTGTCAGAGCATCACCAGGGAAGAGAGCCAGTACAGGTCTGGCAGAGCATCACCAGGGAGGAGAGCCAGTACAGGTCTGTCAGAGCATCACCAGGGAAGAGAGCCAGTACAGGTCTGGCAGAGCATCACCAGGGAAGAGAGCCAGTAAAGGTCTGGCAGAGCATCACCAGGGAAGAGAACCAGTACAGGTCTGGCAGAGCATCACAAGGGAAGAGACCCAATGTTTGTAACATATTTTAGGCGATCATTTCTTTCAAAACATATGCAACCAAGTACTAAACATGGCTTCTTTACAGTATTTAATGTTAATCCATCTAAATACCTTTTCCCTAACATATCCTTTCATTTTCTAAATGTTTAATCCGATATATAATTAAAGGTGATACACAGCATTTTAATCCCATAGTCACTGTATTACTTAAAATCCAAAGGGTAACAATAAAGAGCAAAAATGTCCCAAAAGGAATCACTGTGGTTCCACACACTGCCCTATTAGTAGAAGTCAGCTAATCCCAGAGTTTCAGAAAAAAATTGACTTCCTGAGATCTGTAATGCAATATAAAATGCAAACATTAAAGTGTGTATTCAAATGGTTTTGAATAGTAGTTAAAAAGATTTTTTTCTAATTAATAGTATAATAGTTGTCATTTACAAAGTCATTTCTTTCTTCATAGAAATTTTTATTTCCCACGTAACTAGTTGGCCCAGGTCTTGTGTGTTCCTATCTAGAGTGATCTCACTTAGAGATCTGACAGAGACACTGAATACCTCCAGACTGACACCTAGTGGCACTCACTAACCAAACCACCTGCTGACCAAACCACCAACTGACCAAACCACTCACTAACCAAACCACCTGCTGACCAAACCACCAACTGACCAAACCACTCACTGACCAAACCATCAACTGACCAAACCACACGCTGACCAAACCACTCACTAACCAAACCACCTGCTGGACAAACCACCAACTGACCAAACCACTAACTGACCAAACCACTCGCGGACCAAACCACTCACTGACCAAATCACCAACTGACCAAACCACTCGCTGACCAAACCACAAACTGGAAAATATGTAATGTTTTCATTTCTCAGGGCCAGTTACACAAATGAACGGACTACATTTTCCCAAAACTATAAAAACACTTTTCAAAATACATGCCATATTGAAAAAAAACTGACATCTTACACATAACAAAATATGCTCCAAACCAGATTATCTTGCTTGCATATTCAAGTTTCAGCCTCAAAGTCAAACAAAAGCATCAGCTACACATGACACAACTAGGTACACGTTGCACTCTGGTGAGAGGAAATGAGAACACTATTATGAAACAATATTAATGAATAAATAACCATAATGTGTTCCAGAAATGAATGTTGCACTTTGCATAATATTATAGACTGTTCATTAAGTTTAGAGGGGATGCCAAAGGGTAAAGAACATACACCTGACAAATACCATGGACTGGATTTCTTTAAACGTGTAACCCTGTTTTCAAACAATTGTTTTCCCAAAGGCTGGTTGTGGGTCTCAGAAATCATACACAGTCTACCACCATCAACTAGTGTCTATCAATTCTACAAAATAGAAGATAAATATAAGTCCATGTCATTTTCCTGTAATGTCCTGTGTGTGCTAATGCATAAAGACTCAGAAAATACAAAACAGGGTGCCCGGCGCAGTAGTCAGAAATAATTGGCAGTAAGTAACCTATTTTAATTTGTGAGTCCAGACAATTCATCCAAAATCCAGACAATTGATACCAATGGGAAACAGATCCAGGTCAAGTAAAGTGCTTCTTCCTCTCCCTCCTCCACCTCCAGTCATTCTTCCTCTGACGTTGTCAATCATTGTTCCAAAACATAGGTGATCTTACCTGCAGCCCTTTTGATTCATGCTAACATTCTGATTTCCTATTGGCTAATTATGGTTGTTGTTATTTCTACCGTGACAACTGTTTATTGAGTGTGTGATTCGAATTTGGTTACTGAATGGCTGTTTTCCTCATGACATCATGGTTACAATTGCACTTAACAGACGAATAGTTATAGGTCGGGAAAAGTGGTCTTCTCATATTGAGCAATAAGGTTTTGTGCTTATTGTTCAAAGAAACAGTTTAACTATTTAGTGAAAAACTTAAATATGAATCTCCAAACACCATTAGAGAAAATATTACTGAATATTTTAGGAGGTCTCGAGCATCAAAGAATATATATTTTAACTGGGCAATAAGAACTCTGTAGATTTGAAAATAGGATCATAAAGAACCAAACTGAAATAAGCCTAACTTAGCCATAAGAACATTACATGGGTAAATATTACCACCCACTGGTGAGTTGCAGAAATACACCATGTAAAGTCACACTGCAAAAATATTTCCACTGGGATTCTATGTTATCATATCTGACTCATAGCAAAAATGTAGAGTCCGTAATTCATTCCAATTCCAATACATTTATTATTATGTTTTTTTTTACAGTTTTTGACATTTCCTGAATATTATTAGAACTAATAGTCTTTTTGGTTGATTAGGCCCCTCCCCCCGCCTGTTGAGTCAGTCTTATCTGCAGGGATTCTGGCCATCAGCCTTGATTACCGCAAGGAGGAGACAGGTGGGAGGGAGAAGGAGGTAAAACGAAGAAGTGGAAAAGGTAGAATGGCGGAAATGGGGGATGACGAAGCTTACTGAGGTGTGAAGGAGAAATCTGGGTTGGCAATAGGCAATGTATTATTTTAACAATAAGGAAAGAAACATGTGGTTTATGACCGATATACCATAGCTAGGGGATGTCGATATGCACAAGACAACTACGAGTGCCTGGATGCAGACTTATGCTGGCCATGTTACACAAACCACCATATTGTTACAGTTCTTATAAACGTCTTAGCAATCTAAATTCAACGTTAAAAAGTATTTTCATTGTCATACCTGTGGTATATCATCTTATACATTACAATTTTAGTTGGCATTCTAGCCACACAGTTAAATTAAAAGGTGTGTGCTTCACAGCACAACACAGCTCATAAGGGGGGAGTCCCTGGTGTAGCCTGGAGACGCTGGGGCGGTGTGCAAGCTGAAACCCCCCCCGCCCCCGGGATTATAAACTACAATGTGGTATATATGCTTGTAAAGCCGATCCTGTTATAGATTAACCTCACAGCCGACATTTAACTGTGATAACCACATAGATAGATGCAATGTAAAATAAAAATATTTATTACAGAGGCCCAACCCGGAACCCCCCCCACCCACCAAACCACTCACTGACCAAATCACAAACTGACCAAACCACTCGCTGACCAAACCACTCACTGACCAAACCACAAACTGACCAAACCACTCGCTGACCAAACCACTCACTGACCAAATCACTCACTGACCCAGCCACTCACTGACCAAATCACTCACTGACCCAGCCACTCGCTGACCAAACCACTCACTGACCAAACCACAAACTGGAAAATGTGTCATTTCTTTATTTCTCAGGGCCAGTTACACAGAAGAAGGTACTACATTTTCCCAAAACTATAAAAACCATAGTTTTATTATTACAGAGGCCCACCACGGGCCCCCCACCCGCCACGGGCCCCCCACCCGCCACGGGCCCCCCACCCGCCACGGGCCCCCCACCCACCACCGGCCCACATGCAGCCACGCCCCCTGCACCCCTGATAGCTACACCGGGGGCTAGTGTGTAGGTCTATTTCATACAGCCACTTCTTAGTGCGGGGGGCAACAAAACCATGTGGTTTTATTCAGGTCACTCAGACCAGTCCACAGCGGGAATTCAACATATAAACAAGCATTAGTAGATAGGAGGAGCATAATTAGGCTGGGGATGTTGTCAAGGTGTACCCAATGACGCCAGGTATCCCTGGTTAGTAAACAGGCGATGTCGAGCCCTGGAGCCCAGGAGTGGGACACAGGAAATCACAAATACCTCAAAAATAAAGCAAAGAACCATAAGATACATCAATAACAAACAACATTAAAATACTATGGTATACCAGAAGCAAACCCTAAATACCTCAAACATCACATTAAAGCATATATGTGACCCAAAATATATATATTTTATAAAATACACTAGAAACACTTCGTTCTTAATTCTTTTCACAAGGTGATGCACGGCATGGCAGCCATTTTGTTCTCAAATTGCCCATGTATCTACTCATTCACCATTTATTCACTAGGCTATTAATTTAACGTCCGCTCCCTCAGCTCTCTGTCCCTGCTGCAGCTGCCACCGACAGCCCTGGTCTAAACACCGCAAACCCAGAGAAAACTGTCTTCTACAGTCAATTATGATAATTAATGTTAATAACCTGAGCCTGCAGCATATCTAATTGTCGGTTTGCCTAATTAATGTCACCTCTCTGGGATTTCATTTAGCCTGTTTTGGCTGCCAGAGCCTCATGTCATGGAGATGTTAGCCCACACACGAACCTACCGAAGAATGACTGACATTATTAACTTCAACATATCCTACGCATTAGAAACTTGTTTGCATTCACTGGTACATCTCCTGATAGTGCATGTCACTAATGAACCGAAACAACTGTATTCCACTGTAGAGTATAACACAGGTGGTCAGTGAAGACATGTTACTGTGTTATGCAAGGAGAGACGGAAGAGGGACTTCTATTGATCTCCACCCATTATACTGGACTTCCAGGGCACTGAAGAGGACACCATATACTCGATGTTCTAAAACAATGTGATGTAATTACATTCGTGTCATACTGTGTTACGTTGTCATTTCTAGTCATATTACATTACCTATAATATGAAGGTAACTTATTTGTCTGCAGTGGGAAGAGCCTGAAAGAGCTGCTATATTAAACCACCACACGGCACTGTAATTAGAGGGGCCAGAGACGATACGCCAACACACATCGCCCACTCAGCCTGGCAACCCTGTTGTAACCCTCTGTCTGTCTGCGGTGTGTGTGGTGTGCTCGTGTGTCTTGTTTGTTTGTCCATTTGTCCAAACAACCCATAGATTAAGAGAATGTGCTGTATTATGGGTTCAGACAACTAGCAATTATCATCCTCCAAGATGTGAATCTGCATGAAGTCTCCTGCCCTTTAACCCCCCCCCCCTTCTGAAGAACGGTCCATTCACTCCTCCCGTTCACCTCGTTCATCTAAACCGGCTCTCTCTGGACAGCATATTTCAACAGACTGTTTAATAACTGAGAATGTAATTTGTCGGAATGGGGCAGACTGAATGCCATACACACACAATATATCCCACACACACACAGAAATCGTTGTGTAGAAGGCTATAATCTTTGGTGACAAGAAAGGGACCAGTAAAGCGTCATCTACTGCCCGGGATTCCAACCTTTTCCCATCAAGGCCCCCTATTTTACTTTTGATACATTTTATGTTAAAGTTAGCTGGCTCGCTGATTATGATTAACGGACAGTAATGTTCAGACATCTACAGCAATGAGCAAAAGACTCAGGTGTCTGAATGTCAAACTGAAGCCATCTATTTGGGTTGTTAATGTTTGTAGGGATAAATAAATAATTACATAATAATATATATGTTCACTGATGAGCCAAATCATTATGACCACTGTCATGTGAAGCGAATAATGCTGATCCTCTAATAAGGGCACATCAAGGTCTGGGTAGATGGTACAGTGCCTTGCAAAGGTATTCACCCCTTTGCATTTTTCATGTTTTGTTGCCTCACAACCTGGAATTAACATGGATTGTTTGAGGATTTGGATCATTAAATTTACAGAACATGCCCACAACTTTGAAGATGTTTTTTTAAATTTATTGTGAAGCAAACCACAAATAGGACAAAATAACAGAAAAAGTAAATGTATATAACTATTCACCCCCCCTAAAGTCAATACTTTGTAGAGCCACCTTTTGCAGCAGTCACAGCTCCAAGTCTATGAGCTTGCCACATCTTACCACAGGGATTTTTGCCCATTCCTCATTGCAAAACTGCTCCAGCTCCTTCAAGTTGGATGGTTTGCGCTTGTGAACAGCAATCTTTAAGTCTGACCACAGATTTTCTATTGGATTGAGGTCTGGGTTTGAATAGGCCATTCCTACACATGTTTCCCCTTAAACCTTGCTTTAGCAGTGTGTTTGGGGTCATTGTCCTGCTGGAAGGTAAACCTTCATCCTAGCCTCAAATCACGCACAGAGTGGTACAGGTTTTGCTCAAGAATATCCCTGTATTTAGCACCATCCATCTTTCCCCCAACTCTGACCAGTTTCCCAGTCCCGGCTGCTGAAAAACATCCCCACGGCTTGATGCTGCCACACCCATGTTTCACTGTGGGGATGGTGTTCTTTGGGTGATGTGATGTGTTGGGTTTGTGCCAGACACAGCGTTTTCTTTGATGGCCAAAAAGTTTAATTTTAGTCTAATCAGACCAGAACACCGTCCTCCATACATTTTGGGAGTCTCCCACATGCCTTTTTGTAAACTCAAAACGTGCCATTTTGTTTTTTGCTGTTCTTTCTTCTGGCCACTCTGCCATAAAGCCAAACTCTATGGAGCGTACAGCTTATTTTTGTCCTATGTACAGATACTCCAGTCTCTGCTGTGGAACTCTGCAGCTCCTCTAGTGTTACCTTTGGTCTCTGTGCTGCCTCACTGATTAATGCCCTCCTTGCCCAGTCCATGAGTTTTGGTGGGCGGGTGTCTCTTGGGAGGTTTGCTTTTGTGCCATGTTCTTTCCCTTTGGTTATGATAGATTTGATGGTGCTCTTGGGCATCATCAAAGATTTTGATATTTTTTTATAACCTTACCCTGACTTGTACTTCTCAACAACATTGTCCCTTACTTGTTTGGAAAGTTCCTTGGTCTTCATGGCAGTGTTTGGTTAGTGGTGCCTCTTGCTTAGGTGTTGCACTCCCTGTGGCCTTTCAAAAAAGGTGTGTATATGTACTGACAGATCACGTGACACTTAGATTGCGCACAGGTGGACATCATTTCACAAATAATGTGACTTCTGAAGGTAATTGGTTGCACCAGAGCTTTTTATGGGCTTAATAACAAAGGGGGTGAATACATTTGCACATGCCAAGTTTCAGTTTTTTTTTTAAACATTGAACTAAAGGCTGTACTGCAACAAAATAGGTAAAAAGCCAAGGAGGGTGAATACTTTTGTGAGGCACTGTAAGTGAACAATAAGTTCATATAGTCAATGTGTTGTATGTAGGAGAAATGGTCCGGAATAAAGACCTGAGTGACTTTGTTGTGGCCAGGTGACTGGGTCAGAGCATCTCTGAAATGGCAAGGCTTGTGTGGTGCCCCCAGGCACCACTAGGGAGTACCTACCTACAGTGGTCTGAGGAGGGACAAACTGTTGACAGGGCGATGGGCGCCCAAGGCTCCTCGATGGGCAAGGACAACAAACGCTATCCAGTCTGGATCAAACCGGCTGAAGGTCTACTGTGGCACAAGTCACAGAACATTTAATGATGGTTACAGGAAGAATGTGTCATAAAGCACAGTGCATCACACCCTGCAGTGTATGGGGCTGCGTAGCCACAGAGCAGTCAGAGGGCCCATGATGACCCCTGTCCACTGTCAAATGGGCCTAAAATGGGCACAAGTGCATCAGAACTGGACCTTAGAGCAGTGTAAGAAGGTCGCCTGGTCCGGTGAGTCATGTTTTCTTTTACCACACTACAGTTCTCATTTAGTTGTATAACTGGCAGTGAAACCTACAAGATTATCCTAGATTTATGCTGTTTTAAATGCTGCTCATCTTAAAATCGAATTTCATGTTTTTATCATATTGTTTTATCATTTCACAATAACTTAATCAACTTGATAAAAGTTCCTGTTCAGTTGGATTCTAATCACGCTACTACATTGTTAGGGTCGTTTTGCCAATAGTCACTAAGATTGCAATGAGTTATCAATACAGAATAGGCTAGACTACAGATCATTACACAGAATGTCTTTTTTAAATATCTTATTGTTACTGTCTATATTGTCTTCACAATTATAGCACTGTGTGTGTGTATGTGTGTGTGTATGTGTGTCTGCGGGATTAGGAGACAGTCTCTAGTGGATTCTACTGTATTAGGTTTAAATATAGACATCTTGAACACAGCCATGAAAAAACATCCTCCCACATTCAGAACTCAACGACTCAAACACAATCATTTTTAGGTTTATGTACGTGCGTGTGTGTGTATGTGTGATTAAGTGTGTCTGTGTTTGTGTTCCTAAAAGACACATACCTGAAACAGTATATACTAGAGATCATATTACATCACCTAATTTCAAGCCTATCTAACTGTTCCTGTTGACTTAATTGGTTTAAAGTGGGTCACATACAGTGGTTTTCGGCATAAGTCACATACAGTGGTTTTTGGCATGGGTCACATACAGTGGTTTTTGGCATGGGTCATATACAGTGGTTTTCGGCATGGGTTACATACAAAGGTTTTCGGCATGGGTCACATACAATGGTTTTTGGCATGGTTCACAGACAGTGTTTTTCGGCATGGGTTACATACAAAGGTTTTCGGCATGGGTCACATACAATGGTTTTTCGGCATGGGTTACATACAAAGGTTTTCGGCATGGGTCACATACAATGGTTTTTGGCATGGGTCACAGACAGTGTTTTTCGGCATGGGTTACATACAAAGGTTTTCGGCATGGGTCACATACAATGGTTTTTGGCATGGATCACATACAGTGGTTTTCGGCATGGGTTACATACAAAGGTTTTCGGCATGGGTCACATACAATGGTTTTTGGCATGGGTCACAGACAGTGTTTTTCGGCATGGGTCAAATACAGTGATTAATTCAATATCAAACAATATCGCTCACCAGAATATGGATACTCCTTTGTACACTCTCCATTCCATTCATTGGACCACTAAAATACTACAGAGTGATCTGTCTGTACCTCAATCTAATCAGTTGAAAGAATGTTCCAGGCGGAGATTCTGGATCTTGTTCCATGCGGCTCAATAGTACTCCTGAATGTTTTTGTGTGTGTTTGTGTTTGTTTGTGTGTGTGTGTGTGTGTTTGTGCGAATGAGTGTGCATGTGTGTGTATGTGAATGTGTGGATGGTTTCTTAAATTGTTTCAATGGATTTTGCTGTTCTTTTTAAAGTATGAATACAGTTATTTATAATGCTCTTACCATGCTCTTACTGTTATTACAGGGACTCTTCAAAGTAAGTATTTGTCAGGACAATGTTATTGTTGGAATTGTTTGGCTTAAAAATGTGATTTAAAACAACGTAATAAAAGGATCTACAATTTCTATGCTTTTTTAAAACAATGGTAATCATCAATACAAACTGAATTGTATCTTATGAAGAATGTTTCAATAGCACCCCGCGAATGTAAATTTTTAACCTGAAAACACTTTCATAAAATGTTGCAAAGATTTGGTCATCTCATCAGATTGTTCAAAAATATATCAATGTATGAATGAGTGTCAGTACCATAATAATCACTTCTTCATGTCCTTTATCTAGTACAACCAGATTTTGTTAAGATTTTTCCCTGTTATTTCTGGGATTTTGTTATTTAAATCCCTTCTAGAGCCCTAAACACGTCTCTGGTGTCTATTCCATTTTCCTCCCTGTTTCAAGAGTGAACAGTAAAGGACCCAAAGTTAAACGTTATATAATTATTCTGGAGACACCTAAATACTAATTATTTGAGTTACTGGGCAAAAACCCATTAGGATTAGCAGTATGGAAATGGGTTGAAGTAGTCCGTATGGAAGAATCGATGAACAGTTGCTGAGGGCCACAGCACAGGAAATATTATTTTCAGATGGCCAGTTGCTGAGGGCCACAGCACAGTATTTTTTGGCTGACATGTACTATGCTTTGCTGCCAGATAAGAATGTTTGTCGTGAGTCGTCATTGGTCTTCAACCCTTCATGCTTCAATACCCTGGAGTCACACAGGACCTTGATGGAGGACATGTTGCTGCTGAAGGCCACTGTGGACTGGATGTGTTGTAGTTGACCTCAGGAGTGGGAAGATAAACAACCAAACCAGACGGTGAATGACAAGGTGAGAATGGACCCCAGGGTTGGTGTGTAAAGCCGGATCGGGATTAACAGGGATGTGTTTTGTGTGTTCCACTTCATCCCCTGCCTTCTTGGTGACCTCTGTCATGCTGTCATCTCACCTGACCTTACGGGAGATGATGGGTCTAAGAATATTAATGATTCAGCCCGACTAAAAGCTGAGACCCCAATCTCCACCAGGAGAGGTGAGCGAAGTCCTTAGGGGGACTACATTGTCACCCCAGGATTCACCTCACGGGCTGTGAAAAGGCCTACAGTCTGTGTCTTAGCCTCTGTGGTCTGTTAGGTTCCAGGTTTTCTTGACTGCGCCTGCCCACAGGCCACTCAACCCCTCCCTTGTATATGGCCTCGTCACCATCACTGATGACACTGACCAGAGTGGTATCATCTGCCTTTTCGTCTGTCGACGGTACAGTCAAGAGCACACATCCTTGTGGCGTTCCAGATCCAAGAGATCAAGAGTGAAAGATATTCCTGCTTATTTTCATTAGTTGACTCAGTGATCCACTGACGGGTGGTGCTGCACATGTTCAGCTGAGAGATTTTGTCTTGTATTACATCTGGGATAATAGTGTTCAACACTGAGCTCAAGTCCACAAACTGTATCACTGCACACATTTTTGGTTTTGTCTTAATTCTACTTTAACCCACAATGCATTTCGTCCAGTATTCATCCAATCATAAGTTGGACTTTTGTTACAGTACGTCTTGTTTCCTGATTCTGGGCAGGCAGGCTTTCTGATCCTGACCTTTGACCCCTCAGCACAATTGCCATCAGTAACAAAGCAAGCTTTGTGCTCACACTGGTATTGCTCTATAGAGAGACTCAACAGGTCACACACAGTAGTTAGTCAACCTCTTCAGATATGACCATCTATTAGATGCCAGGTGTCCTCTGTTGACATTATATTTATGTGGCTGTGAGGGCATTGCCATGCCAACGTAATGTCAATGGGCCTGCTACCCAATCAGATACTGGTGGCTAAGATAATGTCTGAGGAATGTTTACTATTATGCTAAAGCAATTTGAGCTCTACAGATAAGATATTGCACTTTATTTTGTCCAGCTCTTGTTTCGAAGCCAGGATAGGTGACCACTCTTCAGATGTTCTGAGTGACTGTATGCCTCCTGGTAGTTTGGTTAACTCATGACCGTGATACAGCTTCTAACTACCTGCTGAATAGAAGCCATCTGGCCTCTGATCGCATTAACAAGTCGAGAAACCAATAGCCTCCTTACCTGAAGCCAAAGATGTTGGATATTAAGGGTTGATCCATGTCTTCGGGTGTCAGACAAGCTGGTTTATCTGGTGATATTAAATCACAGTAGACCACAAACCACTAATGGATAATGATTACCACAGGGGCACACTCAGCGTTGAATTTTCTCTACTAGCCTCCTCTCCTGAAATGTTCCTAGATTTCATCCTCCTATTTCAGCCCTCAAAACTAAACTCCCAACTCTTCTTGCTGTGAAGCTGTTCTTTAAAACATCTAACAAAGCATTGGGAGTAGTGAAACCATAAAAGCAAGTAACCTAGTTTAACCCACTGGCAATTTTCTGCTGTTTTCTGGTAGAGAAAGAACAATGAGCATAGGGAAGAAATATTTTATAAATGTAATAATTTTTAAGGTTGTGTTTAATTGTCCCTCGCTGTTGCGTATAACAATTTCCCATTATCAATATACTAATAAAACAACTTAATCTCTTTTAATCATTTGTACAGTACCACTATGAAAACATTGTTCTACCAGAATAACATTTAATACCATCAATTAAATCAATGAGACGTTGTTGGTAATTGAGAAACTTCATAAAAATTCCATTAAGCATCAACATTATTGACTGAGACTGAAAGCTTTGGCAAGTAAATTATTTTGGTGAAGCATTCTTTCAATGATCCCTCCCTTTTGGATCCCGCAAACATCCATTCACCCTGTCACCACAATCCAGTTAACACTATTCTGTTTTGTTGGCATTTGAAATATACAGTGATGAGAAATACAAGTATTTGATACATTGCTGATTTTGCTGGTTTTCCTACTTACAAAGCATTTCTTTAAGAAGCCCTCCTGTTCTCCACTCATTACCTGTATTTACTGCAACTGTTTGAACTCGTTACCTGTATCAAAGACACCTGTCCACACATTCAATCAAACAGACTCCAACCTCTCCACAATGACCAAGACCAGAGAAAGGACATCAGGGATAAAACAAGGCTGGGATGGGCTACAGGACAGTAGGCAAGCCAGCTTGGTGAGAAGGCAACAACAGTTGGCGCAATTATTAGAAAATGGATAAAGATCAAGAAGACAATCAATCTCCCTCGGTCTGGGGATCCATGCAAGATCTCACCTCATGGGGCATCACTGATCATGGGGAAGGTGAAAAATCCCTGCTGCAGTGTGTGCAAACCTTGTCAAGAACTACAGGACACGTATGATCTCTGTAATTGCAAACCAAGGTTTTTTGTACCAAATATACCAAAGTTCTGCTTTTCTGATGTATCAATTACTTATGTTATGCAATAAAATGCAAATTAATTATTTAAAAATCATACAATGTGATTTAAAAAAAATAATAATTTAGATTCCGTCTCTCACAGTTGATGTGTACCTATGGTAAAAACGACATGCTTTGTAAGTAGGAAAACCTGCAAAATCAGCAGTGTATCGAATACTTGTTCTCCCAACTGTACAAACTGTATATAAAAAATTATATTTTGGAAAAGGAAATAAAAAGGTAAAGTTGGCTCTTCATTTTTTCCAGAGCTGTATATATTATAACACTGTTATTTCATTCAGCCTCTTGAAATAAGTTAGGGTTGGGGGTGACACAGTACATTAAAGCTCTGACTGACCGATCTCAGGGCTAGGTAGTTCTAAACCTTGGTAAGTATTGCTGAGATCTTTTCTACCGGCTCTTCAGGTGTGGGTTGAGTTGTGTACTTTTCTATATCTAGATATTTCTAGAAACTGAACACAATGACTACAAAATCATTTATTTTGTAGAACAACAACATAACACATTCCACATGTATGTGATTACCCCTTTCCCTATTAGTTTAAACCAGCCAACGGTCACTAGTTGAAACAGTTCTCTGCTATCATACACTATCTCATAAACACACACACACACGTAGAAGGGGCAAGGAGGCATATTGCATTAGCTGGTTAAAGTGAGACTCATGTCCACACTGCAGGGCTGGCTTATGAAGGCTTGTGCAATGCTAGGCTGTGATTGGCCGTTGCTATAACAATGAGGGTGGGGAGAAAAGGGTGGTGGGCGGGGAGAGCGGCGGAATATAAAACCCCCTCTTTACAGCTCTCTCTCCTCCAGGGTTCTACTCTTCTATTTTCAGTTTTTTTTTCCAGTCGACAGAGCGAATGACTGCAATCACACTGACGGAGTGAGTTGTGTGCAGAAACGCCAAATCGGGCGCAGTTGTTTCTCTCTACTAATCTATATCTCTATATGTCTGTATCTCTTCCATCTGCATCTTGCCTGTGTTTTGCTTGCTTCTATCTAGAGTAATTCTCCTTCAGCTGTGGATTATCTGTCCTTCTAAAAGATACACTTTCACGCGCACACACATCTGGGAAGTCTCTGGACACCTAAGGAGAAGGACAGAGGCTTCTGTTTCCCTTTGTGGAAGACCTCTTGACTCCTGTAAGTACACTTTCATTTTCTGTTTGTCTCCCTGTCACTTATCTATCTGTAAGGGTTTCTGTCACCTTTTGTTTTATTCATCCCCCTCTCTCCATCAACCCGCTGTTTCAGAGCTTCATGTCTCTGCGTGTGTTTACACATTTAATACAAGTCACTCAGTGCGTGGCTCCAATCAGCATGCTATTGTCAGAAATGTTGTGTTATAGTCAGATGTGTGCATGTTGTTATGAGTGGCGGCACTGAGCTCAAGTCACGGTGAAATCAGAGGTACTCAGTCTTCAGTGGCTGTGTGTGGGTCACCTGCAATGACCCCAGTTATGAGCAGACAATGAGGCTGTGTTGTGTCGTGTCGTGGCGTATTGTGCTGTGTGGGTTATATGATTCTATTTACATAACTCAAGTGTGTTTGTCGGCTCTCTGATTCATCTAACACCCCCCCCCCCAACACCTTTTAATCATGTTAATATGCATGAGCCGTGGGGGGAACAGAAACAATAGGCCTGGATTCATCCAAAACACCACAGAAATACACACACTGAGCCTGGATCTGACTCTCAGTCAAACTTCTCACCTCTCCCACTACAAGATGTCTGGGCTGGAAAGCTGTTGCCTTGGTGTGAGGAAAGTATAGAGCTGAGGAGAGAGCAGATAGAGGGGGATAGAGCATATAGCGGGGGAGAGAGGGGAGCGAGCCTGGGAGTGAGAGGGGGTAGAGACAGGATAGAGGGAGAATTGAGTGGGGGAGAGAGAGGAGAGAGTAGGAGAGAGAGGACAGGGCAAGAGAGAGCACAGAGCAAGAGGAGAGAGTGGGAGAGAGAGAGGATAGCACTGGGGAGAGAGTGGAGAGAGCAGGAGAGAGAGGTGATAGAGCCTGGGGAGAGAGGATGGAGCGGGAGAGAGAGAATAGGGCTGGTGTCTTAGCCAATGTTGGTTCAAACATTAAAAAACATTACAGTACAAATGTGATCAGACACAATTTGGTCCCAGATCCCAGAACTCTGTGAACCATGTAAGCCATTCTCTCACTTTCTTAGAGGAGAAAGTGAAGGAATATATAAGCTTTTATTAAAGACAGAAAACAACCCTCTGTCATCTGGCCCCTTACCTCTTCCATGTATGAGAGGCAGATGAGAGGCAATATCTAATAATAGACAGAAACAATAATGGATCATAGATAGATGATAGATATAGATATACAGGTAGATGGATATAAATAGATACATACATAGATAGATGATATATAAAGATAGACAGGTAGATGGATATAAATGGGTAAATACAGATAGATGATATATATATATATATAGATGGACAGGTAGATGGATTTAAATAGATAAATACATAGATAGATGATAGATATAGAAATGCAGGTAGAGGGATATAAATATATAAATAGATAGATGATAGATATAGAAATACAGGTAGAGGGATATAAATAGATTAATACATAAATAGATGATAGATGTGCAATACAAAATCCCAATTATTTAATGTTTATGTTTCTATATAAAAAAGAATATATTTATTTCATGTGAATTACATAGATAAGGACGTAATGAATTAATTTACATGGACTTATTACCACATTTTAACTCTAACTCAGTAAATCTAATTGTATTATTTTTTTTTGTTTGGTAGATATTTTATATGTCTGAGGAGTAAATACTCTAAATCCAGACACCTAGTCGTTGAAGGTCAGAGCTTCTAGTCTTCTATCTTCATAGCCTTGTTCAGTGACTTCTAATGACAGGCATTAAGACAATTATCTCAACCAATAAAGTGAAGGCAATGATTTGTGACTGGTGGCTCAGATTGAAAATATACATTTGCTTCATTCAATCATCTCTTTGTCTTTTTCAAGTGTTGCGACCTCTGCTTGCTGGTCAGGTACACTCTATATAATCTGTCTGGCTGTTCTGAGACTGTCTGATGATGTGATTCTAGATAAATGCCGGCTTGGTTCTCCAGAGATGCTAGACTAGCGCTAGCTATTTAGGAGCTCATAAAAGTGAAGTGTTAGAATGTGTGTTTATATATGCGTATGTTTGTATGGGATTCTGTCACGTAATTTTAATCAACTTGGTGAAGACTATATCAATATTAATCCATCAAGGTGCTCACTTAATCAACATAAACCCTTTGTGTTTAAGATGATCTCCGGGCTGTGTGTAAACCTTGTACATAAACCCTTTGTGTT
>JACXGJ010008285.1:0-27767 GCA_016801105.1 Esox niger | reverse complement strand
TATCACAAACAAAACATACAATGTTACAAACAATAGGGAAAGAGGGCAGGGTAACACAAGCAGGAGTAGGGCAATGCCAGCGGTCTGTCAAATCAAAGAAAACAAATACAAAAGGACCCTGTACTTCCCTACACCTCTAAACCTGCCTAACCAAAACTTCCCTAGCAGAACTCTGACCTCACTGCTACAATAACACTGGGCGACAGCCACTGGCTTCTAACCTAGTGTATATAACCGTGGGTTATCTATGGGCGTATGTAAACCCCAGGGTATCTTCCTAGCCCTACTCCACAGAGGACTAAGATGAGGGGAAAACACTACAACACTTCACACGCCACTCTTTCACACTCTCAACTAATCTAACTCTAAATCTAATTCTAATTTTAATGACAAAAATATATGTTTAGTTCTGTCACACACACAAACAGCAATTTCCTTTCCTAATCTATCCTATGCCTTCCTATGCTTTGCACTCAAAAACTGATGGTCTTTATAGGCTGGTGAGCCGCTCTGGATTGGCTGGTGGAGGCGACGGCCACGCCCATCTCGTCACGGCAACACTCTGCACCTGGGAAGGAAACAAAAACACAAACGGACAGAAAACAACACAGAGGACGTAACAATTATATTATTATATTCTTTTTTTATAGATCCCAATAGAGATGACATGTATCCCTAAAACCACTAGTATTTTGGTCACTGACCTTTAGATTTGCCATTTTACATTCTGGTAATTAGATAATAATTGATCCTTATATACAATATGTTTATTAATAGCTCACTTGCCTCTCTTCTGAAAGGTGCAATTCTTGTTTTTTCCAAATATATTATCTCTCCGGGAACCATCACCTTATCGTGGTGGAGAGTGTTTGTGTCCCTCTGAACCAGAGGCTGTGTTTTCGGGGTCCTAGTGCTGCTGGTAGGGTTTCCCATGGCAGAGTGGTCTCAGGGGAGGAGTCAGACCAACAATGGTTCAAATAAACCCTATGACAAAATGAGGAAGAGGAGGAGTGACCCTGACCGGAGGAAGCCCGGGGCCCCCATCTGGAGCCAGGCCCAGAGGGAGGGTTCGCCGGTGAGCGCCTGGTCGGGCATAGCCCAAAAAGTAATGTGGCACCCCCCTTTATCCTATGGGCCCGCCACTCATGGGAGGATCCGCTGGGGTCGGGTGCACTGCCATATGGGTGGCAGTGAAGGCTGGGAGCCTCGACGGACCAAGCCCGGGCAGCAGGGCCTGGCTCTGGGGACATGGAACGTCAGCGCTCTGTGGGGGAAGGAGCAGGAACTTGTGGGAGAGGTGGAGCGTTATCAAATAAATCTGGTGGGGTTTACTTCCGTGCACAGTCTCAGTTCTGGAACCGTACTCCTGGATAGGGGATGGACTCTGTTCTTCTCTGGAGTTGCCCAGGGTGTGAGGCGCCGGGCGGGGGTTGGAATACTCATAAGCCCCCGGCTGAGTGCCACTATGTTGTAGTTTACACCGGTGGATGAGAGGGTCGCCTCCCTACACCTACTGGTTGGGGGGGGGGAAACTCTGACTGTAGTTTGGGTGTATGCCCCGAACAGCAGTTCGGAGTATTCGGCCTTCTTGGAGACCCTGAATGGAGTCCTGTATGGGGCTCCAGTAGGGGACTCAATAATTCTGCTGGGGGACTTCAATGGGCACATGGGCAATGATGGAGACGCCTGAAGAGGCGTGATAGGGAGGAACAGCCTTCCTGATCTGAACCCGAGTGTTTTTTTGTTGTTAGGACTTCTGTGATAGTCATGGATTATTTATAATGAAAACCATGTTTGAACATAAGGATGCTCATAAGTGTACGTGGTACCAGAGCACCCTAGTCCCTAGGTCGATGATTGATTTTGTGATCGTGTCATCGGATCTGAGGCTGCATGTTTTGGACACTCAGATAAAGAGAGGGGGGGAGCTGTCATCCGATCACTATCTGGTGGTGAGTTGGGTCAGGGCGTGGGGAAAGACTCTGGACAGACCAGGAAACCCCAAACGGGTAGTGCAGGTGAACTGGGAACGCCTCTTGCCCCCGTCTGAAAGATCTCTAACTCACACCTCCGGTGGAGCTTTTCTGACATCCCTGTGGAGGTTGGGGGCATTGAAACTGAGTGGTCAATGTACAAAGCTTCCATTGCCAAATCTGCAGCAGGGAGCTGTGGTCTAATGGTCTTAGGTGCCTCAAGGGGCGGTGACCACACCGGTGGTCAGGGAAGATATCTGACTGAAGAAGGAGGCCTTTCCGGGATACGTTATCCCGGAGAACTCCGGAGGCAGTTGCAGACAACCGGTGGCTCCGACCTGCTGCGACCTCTGCTGTGATACAGGCAAAACAGTGGGTGTGGGAGGAATTCGGCGAAGCATAGAGAAGTACTTTTGGTCGGCACCAAGGTGTTTCTGGAAAACCGTCCACCACCTCAGGAGGGGGAAACGGGAAACCATCCAAGCTGTGTACAGTAAGGATGAAACACACTTGACCTCAACTAAGGAGGCCGAGTGTGAAGCAGTTGGGATGAGGATTAGCACCTTCTCAGCAGGAAACCGATGGAGTGCCTCCTCCGGGTAGGGAATCAGGCTTTATCCCTAGTAAAGGAGTTCAAGCCCAAGTAGAGGAGTTCAAGTATCTCGGGATGTTGTTCGCGAGTGAGGGTAAAAGGGAGTGGGAGATTGGCCGGAGAATTGGAGCAGCGGGGGCGGTATTGCATTCGCAAAAATTGCGGGTACAAGCGGCTGAAATGGGTTTTCTCAGAAGGGTGGCTGGCGTCTCCCTTAGATATAGGGTGAGGAACTAAGTCAGATAGAGATAAGGAGAGAGAGCTGCTTCTCCTTTGCATTGGAAGGAGCCAGTTAAGGTGGTTCAGGCATCTGGTAAGGATGCCCCCAGGACCTTTCCCCAGGGAGATCATATTTTGATACTGGCCTGGGAATGCCTCAGGGTCCCCCAGTCAGAGTTGGCAAATGTGGCTCGGGTAAGGGTAAGTTTGGGGTCCCCTGCTGATCACCTGTGTCTCCACCTGTCACTGATTTGTGTCCCAATTTAGTTTAGATCAGTTCTCCCTAGCCTTTGTGAGGTATTTTTTGTTTTGTGTGACTTACCAAGCCTTTTTCTACCATTTTTGTTTCTCTCATGTACCAACCAGTTTTGCCTAATCTTTTGTCTTTGTCCGTAGCCCGTGTGCTTTTGTACCTTTGTCCATCTGCTCTCTGACTCCTGCCTGTCCCTGGTTTCTGCCTTCTTGTTTTTGGATTTGCTCCGCTCTCCGGTGTTCCGAACCATGCCTGCTACATTATGTGTTTTGCCTGTCCCTGTGTTTGGAATTCACCTGTCCCTGTGTCGTATTCGTTACAACATGCACCTCTAAAACAACTTACATTTCGTTCACTGTCCTTCCATGTCTTGAGCACACCCCTTAGATTCTTCATTTTCAATATCAGTGAA
Organism: Esox niger; assembly: GCA_016801105.1. Lineage (NCBI taxonomy): Eukaryota > Metazoa > Chordata > Actinopteri > Esociformes > Esocidae > Esox > Esox niger. The sequence goes on along the minus strand of JACXGJ010008285.1, from coordinate 24,318 downwards.
TTGACAAGAATTTATCCTTCTATAAAACTATTTTTAATAGCTCACTATCCATATGAGCTAGAGATCTACAAACAAGTGTGGTGTGTTGCAGTATCTCTTTTCTGTAATGTACACCTCTTCTTCATGCCAGATTATCGGTATAAATATTTGTATTATTGTAACTCTATTACCAAATTAACATATACTTTTTAATAGCTTCCTATACATTACCTTTAAACCAACTGCAGTTTGTTAACTGACCCTGTTTGTCTAGAGTAAGCAAGCAAGCAAGCAAGTTTATCTATATAGCACAATTCATACATCGAAGCAATTGCTTTACCACAGAATAAAAAGAAAAATACTATAACATAAAAACAAATATTCAAATAAAAACATAAAAACAACATAATACAAAAAAATAGAATAATAAAATATGAAAAAATTCAAAACAGGATAAAAACATATAAAAGGAAGCTATGACGCTAAACAGTGTGGTTAAGTTTAAATGCTCAGTCATAGGCATGTAAAAAGAGAAGTGTTTTTTATCTGTATTAAAAAATGTATACGTTTGTGGCACGTCTAAGATCTGGTAGTTTATTCCAGTTGTGTACAGCATAACTGATAAACGCAGCTTCTCCGTGTTTAGTTTGGACTCTAGGCTCTACTAGCTGACCTGTTTTCATGGATCTAAGAGCCCTGCACAGTTTATATTCCTCAAACATATCAGAAATGTATTCGGGTCCTATACCATTCAGAGAGTTATTAAATAAAAGCAACACTTTAAAATATTTTCTGTAACTGACTGGAAGCCAAAGCAAAGATTCAAGAACCCGGAGTGATGTGCTCTGTTCTCTTGGTCCTGGTTAATATTTTAGCAGCAGCATTCAGAATGAGCTGTAACTGTTTTATAGTCTTTTTGGGGAGTCCAGTTAACAGTTAAAATTCCTTACTTACATTTTTTTTCTGTTGCAGCTTTTGTTTATATTTCATTGTTGCATTTGACTTAGTAGTTTTAAATGTGAAACTCCAGTATGGCTGTGGATTTGAGCGCTGGTCTCGCCACTGCCAATTGTGGCCGGGGTGTCCGGTAGGGCAGTGCATACTGGGCTGGTGTGACCTTGGGGGATGTAATCGGCATAGGGGATTTGTGCCACTGGTGGGTTGGGGTTGGCGCCTCTGACCTGGCCATGCATAAGGCAATGTGAGCAAGCTTTTCCTTCGACGTGTTGGCTCACACTGACTTCCAGGTTGAGGGAGGAGGTGTAAAGTAGCAGACCGGCTGATTGGACAGCTTTCGGAGAAAGCCTTTGATGATCTACAACTCTCCTGACTGGTGTAAAATGTATATAAAAAATAAATAAATGAATAAATATATATATATATATATATATATATATATATATATATATATATATATATATATATATATTCATATATATATATAAAATATAATAATATATGAAACACAGGATTCTTATTCTTATTAGCATTTTCTTTGCAATGTGTTTATTCAGATTCTTGTCCAGGTACAAACTCGAAATATTATTTTTTGGGGGGAACGTCAACTGTTTTCATATTTTCATTGGGCTTTATCCTCCCGATACCCCATAAAGATGATCAGACCCTTTGCTAAAGTTATTAACTAGCTAACGTCATTAGCATTTATAACTGATATTAGCATGATTAGCAATTTGTTACCGACTCTGATTGCTTCATTTTGATTGTATAATCAGAGCAAAGTTGCACACCTCTAAATATTTGCCGACTTTAGCAAATTGTCATATTTCTGAGCCCCTACAGAATAATTTAAGTAACAAAATATTTAGACCCTTTTCAAGTCATTAGCCCCTGACCAAGTTTTGCTCATCAGTATGGCTGCTAAAGTTTTCCACTGATAGGCTGCTAATTATTATTAACTGTTTGCTTACCATAGTCTATAGTAACTTCCTCACCTGTCGATAAGAAACATGGCTAAATCAGCATCACATTTCACATGGCTAAATTCCCCCAAAAAATCTAAAGTAATGCCTATATTTTAGTTTTCTCATGCGCTTTATCCTATTTATTTGGGTCTGGTTTTGGGCCCCCTATCCATTATCCAGGCCCTTAACCGCCCCCCATCAAATTTGATGTAGGCCAATTGCCCTAAATATTAATGATAATTTGTATTATTATTGGAACAATTATTATTATTGTTGTTACTATTGTTTTCATAAAAATAATCAAAAAAGCACATCACTGAATGACAAACAACTGATTTATAAACAGCATCATAACAGAAACAGCTAGCAATCAGAAATGCAACAGCCAATGAGAAATGCCAAACAGTAATCATTCTAATGAATTGTTCCAACGGAAAACAAGCTGGCACTTATTATGGAGTAAAAACAGAAGGATTAACTATCTTAAGAAATTAGTTGAAACTTAATGAGAGAGTCAGAACAAATCTACTTGTGTTGAATAGTGTTTTAACATGCGTCTGGGTGCTGGACACTAAGTTGCTTTAAGGGAAGTCTGACAGTGGAATATCCCTCATGTAAATGTGTAACCACTGTGATAACAAGGTATTCACGGTGTATCTCTCAGAGAAATGAATTCTTTTAAGGGAAATAAATTCTTCCATGGGTAATATCAAGAATGAGAGCATCCATTTTCCAGAGTTTACGCAGTAATTGCCATATGGGTGAAATTTTAGTCTGATGTCCCATTCTCATGAAGGCGGCACAGAGCTGCAGCACAAGAAGCTGTGGCACAGCAACACTGAAGAGAAGAGTTACGATACACGGTCTCGTCCAGTCGCAGTGGTGTAAACTGGCAGGTTTTAATGTTGCAGACCACAGTTTATTGCAACTTTGAACTCGTATTGTTGTGAATCTTCAGGGTAAATTCTCCTTAAACGCCCCCCAAGGGCACCTCAACGGCCCCATTCCAAAATATTTCTAACAGCGCCCCCCATCAAACCCTGGGGGGCGGTGCCTAAACTTAGATCTGTCTGAGTTTTGCTAATACAGGAAGTGGGAAGAGTAGGTGAAGAGGTGTAAGGTCAGCCAAGGTCAGAAAAGGGTGGCGGTGCAGTACAACTAGAAACAAAACATACAACACAAAATCATCAGGGTGACACAATCTCTTAAACCTAAAATTACAAATCATTAATGAAGTTGACTATTTTAAATTACATCTTTCCCCAATTGCTGTTGGAATATAAATAGAACCTTTTTACTATTATATGGTGGAAATTTAAAAAAATTTACCTTTACGAATATGGAGCGAGAAATGTATTCAGCATCAAAAAAGTACTGTATGTAAGCTTTTAGTTCTGGGTTAACATTTATTTAATTATAGATATTCTATTAAGTAAGTATTTTATATTTTTCTTTACTCCATATTATCCACACTATCTGGGCAAGTGTAACACTACTGTCTGTCAGAACATGTTAAGTCTACTCACTGTGAGATGCTTCAGGGGAACGTGCTAAGATGACCTGTTCATGGTGGAGTGAACAGGTTTCTCTGTCTCTCTTTCACTGAGACACACACATCCATCCAGAGTGAGGATATTTTACAATTAGACCTTTTATCTGTTTTGAAAACAAACTTGGTATTTGACAGTCTCACAAATATGAATGTGCACTTATAACCGCCATGGATATGATTAGGATTGAAGGGATAGTTGGTCCTAGATTCATATTTGGGTGAAATAACAATTATCTTGCGGTTCTTGAACCCCCAAGGAGTCATTTTCACAACAAGCCATTATTCACCTCTGTCCCAGCCTGGAATTAGCATTATTATCATTGTCCAAATTGATGACTTGAAACTGTGCGACCCAAGCAACAAACGATGCGGCCACCAACTCTGACCTTGACTCCCTAACAAAACTACATTTAATTTAAAGCTACAAGTGTATACCACTGCCCTTGGCGGCAATACTTAGTGTAAAATGTATGTGCATATGCATGTAAAACAACCAGTAAAACAAAATGCACTTAGCATCTAACCAGAAGTGCAAATGGAAGAGAGCAGACAAATATACTAAGTGTTTCCATATAAATGTAATTTACAAGAATTAAGTATGTGTATATTACAAGTGGAATGTATGTATGCAAGGTGCACATGCATCTAAAATACAGTAATAGCAGCAGTGAGGTTGCCAAGGTAGACATGTACCTGTAACAACTGAAAACCTCCATTATCAGACATTGCAAGGCAGTGTCAGAGTAGTACAAAGGGAGTAGTGCAACAAGGTCCCTGAGAGGCGGGGGGTGGCATGGTTAGTGATGAGTCACAGAGTTCTCTGGGTCACAGAGTTAAGCAGGAGAGTAGATGGGAAGAAACTTTTCCCGAGCCTGCTTGTGTGATGACCGCCTGCCTGATGGTAGGAGGGCAAACAGTGAAGGGTCGCTGATGATCCTGCACGCCCTGCGCAAACACTGCTTTTAGTTTAATGATGAATGTAGAATTGTATGCCAACCAACAGCAACTAATGTGGTCTTTATTAGAAAAAGCTAATGAATTGAGTCTATGGTATGAATCCTGAGGTCTCTCCTTTCATCAACACTATTATCAAGGTTAGAGGGGGGAAGAGGGGGTTTCTCACTTTTAAGAACAGGAATTAGACCTATAATTTGCTGCCAGATAGGGACAGTGCTGTGTATAATGGGATTATAAAGTGATTTCTCCAGGCGAGCAGATACGTTCCAATAGTAAGATAAAATATTTCTCCCTCTATCTACCAGTTATGAAGGTGCATTTCTATTCTTTGTGTTTAATAATCACAGATGAATGGGTTAAGGATAGATACCAGTTGCTTATAAAATTACTTAGGTATGAAAATGCAGATATTCTGGAAGAGGGATAGCAATTGAGGGAGAAAAAGAACATTATAATGGCATTAACTTTTCCCAGTAGGGAAGATATCTTATTATAATTGACCTTATAACCAAAGAAGGTACCAATTTAATTGACCTAGCCAAATATGTCTGGGATATTGAGTGGGGTTCAGTTGCATATAGAATGTTATCTGCATATACTCATTTTAACGTATTATAGCCATACACCGATCAGCCATAACATGATGACCACTCACAGATAAAGTGAATAACACTGAAAATCTCATTATCAAGGCACCTGTCAGTGGGTGGGGTATATTAGAAAGCAAGTAAACATTCGGTCCTCAAAGTCGATGTGTTAGAAGCAGGATAAATGGACAAGCTTAAGGATCTGAGCGATTTTGACAAGGGCCAAATTGTGATTGCTAGACAACCGAGTCAGAGCATCTCCAAAACGACAGCCCTTGTGGGGTGTTCCTGTTCTGCAGTGGCTAGTACCTATCAAAAGTGGTCCAAGGAAAGAAATGCTGTCAACTGGTGACAGGGTCAAGGCTCATTGATGCACGTGGGGAGCGAAGCCTGGCCCGTGTGGTCCGATCCAACAGATGAGCTACTGTAGCTCAAATTGTGGAATATGTTAGTGCTGGTACTGATAAAAAGGTGTCAGGAAACACAGTGCAATGCAATTTGTAGCATATGAAGCTGCGTAGCCATAGATCAGTCAGGGTGCTGACCCCTATCTACCGCCGAAAGCACAAAGCAATGGAAGAGGTGGTCTGGTCTGATGAATCACGTTTCCTTTTACATCACGTGGATGGCTGGGTGCGTGTGCGTCGCTTACCTGGAGAACACATGGCACCAGGATGCACTATGGGAAGAAAGCAAGCCAACAGAGGCAGTGTGATGCTTTGGGCAATACTCTGCTGGGAAACCTTGGGCCCTGCCATTCATGTGGATGTTACTTTGACATGTATTACCTACCTGAGCATTGTTGCAGAACATGTGCACCCTTTCATGGTAATGGTATTCCCTGATGGCATTGGCCTCTTTCAGCAGGATAATGCACCCTGCCACAAAGCAAAAATGGTTCAGGAATGGTTTGAGGAACACAGCAACGTGTTCAAGGTGTTGATATGGCCTCCAAATCTGTGGGATGAGCTGAACAAACAGGTCCGATACATGGTGACCCAAACTTACAGGACTTAAAGGATCTTCTGCTAAGGCATGGAGTCCATGCCTTGATGGTTCAGGACTGTTTTGTCAGCAAAACGGTGACCTGCAAAATATTAGGTAGGTGGTCATAATGTTATGGCTGATAGCTTTATATTGCTAGATGAGACATTATGGCTTGTGTGAGAGGCTCAATGACCAATGTGAAATTATCCCTGTCTCTTCCCTCTTTGCAAGTTACATTTTAGCGACAGGGATTTTTTGGTGAGTATTCAAGCTCACGGGCTCCTGCATAGAACTTGGATCCATCTAATGAACCAATTCCCAATGTTTGTTCGAACGCATATACCTTGGAATAGGACAGGGGTGGACAATCATTTTCACTGCAAGGGCCACATTTAGATTTTCAGTACACACTGGGGTCAGGAGAGGAAGAGATAACAACATGCTTACACAAAACGGCCAATTTTCTTTTATCCAGTAGCATAGACAGGAGCTTAAATCATGCAGCCTCACTTTGAGATAGTCAGCCTGCTAGCTTAGTAGATTCTGCTGCTAGCATAGTCAAAGTAATCAGCCTAGTTTTCTCAGTGGAGACTGTGACTGTGTTATGATATAGATTGATCAAAGTAAACCAAGGTGGCATTCAACATAGCAATCATACAAAAATAAAGCCTGCTACCATTTCATTCATAAACAAAAAGCACTATAATTATACTCTGCACCTCAATATGGGACTACTTAATGATAAATCCCTTGCTTTAAAGGCAATTTCAGTTAGTTAATTAATCGCTGATCATAAACTGGATGTGATATTGATGCTTAGCTTAAGTCTGATGAATTTACTGCCCTAAGTGAGGCCTTTACTTCATATAACATTAATGAGCATGTCCCTTGTGCCCACAAAGGGGAGGTGTTGCTAATATTTACTTTACCAAATATAATTTTATACTCAAATGAATTTTATACTTTCTTTTGAGTTATTCATCATGAAAGCAATGTCTTGGGCCATACACAGAATTCCTAATTGAGTTTCCATAATTAATTTGGACTTTGTAGTCATGTCATACAATAGTCCTATTTTAGTACAATATTCACATGGAGAGGTCCAAAGACCCTCTCCAAAGGGTCTTTTGAGACATAATTAACTTGTTGGTTTTGCCACCCCAAGCGAAAAAGCTGTTTATTTAAAGTCAATTATTTTGGAACAGCTTATGTACACAAAATAGTATAATCATTTTATTTACATACTAAATAGCAGTATGCAAACTTCAGTATATTATATGGAAAGACTAATACATTACTGGAAAACCTACTACACCTGAACTACACTCCAAATATATTTTAAATACAGTATATAATTCATTTAAAATACATTAGAGATATGTTTTAAGGGCACTACAATTTTAAGTTCCTGAATGAAGAAGCCTCTGTTCTCAAAAAAATACAACTGGGTAAAACTACTGTAATTATGTGCTTTGGACTGACGAGCCAAATGTGGAGTTGTTTGGCTGAGGTGCCAGATATGTTTGGCTGAAATAAAACAGTGTTTGAAAAAAGAAACTGATATTAACCATAAAGCATTGAGGCAGTCACATTATGCTTTGGGGCAGCTTTGCTGACTGAGGGCCAAGTGTCCTAGTATCCCTGGTTTGGAACCACTGACTTATATCAATGAATGTGGTCGACAATTAGCTCACTGACCATTTTACATTTACATTTAAGTAATTGTGCAGCCACTCTTATCCAGAGCTACTTACTTTAATGGATGTATACAGTAGTGTGCAAAAGTCTTACACCACCTTTGAAAATACACTGCTCAGAAAACTGAGAACATGTAATCATCGGAGGAAAACACGGAGTCAATAAAACTTCAGGGTTATCAATCTGTCTAGTTAAGAAGCATATGCAATTGTGAATCAATGTCACCTGTTTTGATTTAAATGAAAGAGACAATTGGAGTGGCAACAGCAAGACACTCCCCAAAAAGGGAGGTGGGTCAGTGATGGTCTGGGAAGGCATGTACTTGGAGGGTCGGACAGATCCACATGCTAGCTAACGGTACCCTTACTGAAGTTAGGCACCAATATGAAATCTTCAGATCCATCTTCAGACCTTACGTTGGTGCAGTGGGCTCATGTGGCCAGTGTGTGTTGACAGTTCCTGGATGATGAAGGGATTGATGCCATTGACTGGCCCTCACATTCTCCAAAATTGAATCAAAATGAAAACCTCTGGGACTTTATGCATTGGTGCATCGGACGCTGCCAAGCAGCGTAAATGACTGTCCAGGAGCTCACTGATGCCCTGATGTGGCGTAGCTGCCCTGGGTGGGTCCCTCGGAGTTCCAAACGGCGGTGGCCCACTCCAGGGCTTTCCCGGACAGGCAGGATAGGAGCGAGATCTTCTGGGTGTCAGAAGGCCGGTGACGTCGAACGCTGGAGCCCGCCCACTGCAGGGGGAAAAGAGACAGCAGAGGGCGTAGTCGTCACAATCAGATTCAGACTGCTTTTGGGTTTCCCATGATTTTAATAATGTTTTGGGAAATTCTTGTGATATTTTAATGTATAATGTAGATTTGAATTGTTTCTAATGTTTTACACAGGTGGCTAAGACTGGCATTAGAATAAAGCATTATGCAATAACAACAGAGCTACACACGACCCCCGAAAGAGGCAGGAGGAAGTGCTTGGGACAGTTGTATGATTTGAACATAGCATAAAATTAAGAGAGTGGAAATTCCTTTTGCTGATCCATGAGCAATTACCATTACAGTTTTGTCCAGGGTTACTCCAGGGGTCTTTGCACTGTGTGCTTGTCTTGAAGTTGAGGTCTTGGAGAAAGTTCTTGGAGTTGACAAGCTGGAGGAAAAGCAGCTCTGTCTTCTTGAGATTTAGCTTGAGGTATTGGCCTGGTAGATTCAATGGAGCAAAGTGATTTGGGGTCTAGAAAAGAGAGGCTCTAGAACCCAGCCCTGGGGGACACCTAGGTCTGAGCGAGTGGAGATGAAGATCTGGTTCACAGTGTCAATGAGACCAGAAGAGAAAGAGACTTTCTGGGTAGTGTGAAGAGAGACACAGAGGAGAATTGTCTTCGTTGAATGTCCCATCTGTGATGGTGAGGTGACGGATTGCTCCGCCATCTCCCTCTTGTTCCATCTTTCCACTTGCCATGAACTCATCCCGGTCCTCTTCATTTGTCTTGTCTCCAATTATCTCTCACACCAGGTCCCAATTAAGTCATCAGTATGTGTTTAAATGTTTCTCCTCTGCTCCCCTCATTTGTCAGTCATTGTTCCATGTCACTGTGTGTTCTGATGCGTGTGGTGAGTTCTGTTTGTATTTACGATTTACTTTATACTTTTCATTATCAAGTGCTCAGTTTTTTTCTGTTCTGTTTCTTTGTATTGTTTTGTGTTAAATAAACAGTACACCGACTGCTACCCCTGCCTGCGCCTGGTCCGTTAACCCCACAACGTCACATCGTGACACCATCTTGAAGCCTTTTTAAGGAGACTGTTTGGAAAGTTACCACAGGAAAGTTGTAAGAGACAACTGTTTTGGAAAGGAAGGTGTACCGGTTTGTAGTTGTAGATAGATGTGTCAAATGTTGGTTTCTTGAGGATGGAAAGAAATATTCGTTCTTACTGAGTTCTTTGAACAAGAAACTAGGCAAGCCTAGTTCAGCCGGCCCGCAATAGATAGTGTAACTCTCTCAAGATTCAAACCCAGGACATCCATGTGGAAGGCTGTGTCGTTAACCACTACACCACAGAGCTGTACATTTGACCGGTGTCTGTACAGCCTCTTGTGCCTACCCTGAACTTTTCCTCTTTTGCCACTGGCCGTTTTAACAGCTAATTGGCCAAAGCTATTTCATTTCATGGCATAAAAATGTATGTTTCTTTAATGGCGTAAGAAAGTAATTTTTTCTTTTAATAGTGAATGACATTAATACAATAAATATCAACAAAGGTGATGAAAACTAACTTTTTCATCAAGTGAAAAGATGAGAAAAGCGTGGATTGAGTCAGTCACTCACTCAGTAAGAGACATTTGCTCTTCTTGGCTGGCTCCGCTTACGCGGTCCAGCAAAAAAGAGTGAGAGGGTGGCAAAGTCTGTGTTCTCTGAAAACTATAGCATTGCCTTGGGAATGGCAGTAGTAAAAGTGACTGCATTACACGCCACAGCCGAATTCTATCTGGATTTTGATGGGTCGGTGGGAACCAATATCCCTCCCTGCTCATCAGTGTACGTTAGATTATCTAGTTTGAGAAACAGACACCTCATTGGTTGTCACTGGCAGATTCATTAAGTAATACATGCAAAACACCAGTCTCAATGTCAGCTGTGAAGAACCAACTCTGGGAAGTTGGCCTTCTAAGTAGCTGCAAAAAAATCGCTTAATCTCAGACTGGCCAATATATAGAAAAGATTTGGCAAAAGAACACCGAGACTGGACCAAGGAAGCTTAGAAAAAATATTATAGACAGACGAATTGAAGTTTGTGGTTTTTGAATCACAAAGACAAATATTTGTCAGACGCAGACCAAATGTCTGCATCTGAAAAGATGTTGGAGGCGTGCTTGATGCCATCTGTCAAGAGTGGTTGAGGCAGTGTGATGATTTGGGGATGCTGTAGTGGTGGTGAAGTGGGAGATTTGTATAGGGTAAATGGAATCTTAAAGAAGGAAGGCCATCACTCCATTTTGCAACACAATGCCCTACCCTGTGGACGGCGCTTGATTGGAGCCAATTTCCTCCTACAAAAGGGAAATGACCCAAAGCACAGCTTCAAACTATGGAAAGATTATTTAGAGAAGAAACAGCCAGCTGGTATTCTGTCTAAAATATAGTGGCGAGCACAATCTCCGTATCTCAACCCTGTTAAACTGTTGTGTGAGCAGCATGACCATATGGTGTGTAAGAAGTGCCCATCAATCCAAACCAATTTGTAGGAGGTACTTCAGGATAACATTTCTTCAGACTACCTGAAAAAATTGCGAACTAGAATACCAGAGGTCTGTAAGGCTGTAATTGCTGCAGATGGAGGATTCTTTGACGAATGCTAAATTGGATGGACACAATTTTATTTCAATTTAAAATATTTATTTCTAACTTTGTCAATCACTGTATTTCCTACTATATTAATTTGCTATATTTCCTGTTCAAACTCATTTTGTTTATGTTTTCATGGATGACAAGCACATTTCTAAGTGACCCAAAACTTTTGTGACTCAAGAAGTAGTGTATCTGTTGATGACACAATGTTAGACACATAGTAAGATGTTGTCGCCCAATGTTGTTGAACTATGACCAAAAATATTTATCTATTGCTCACTTTTCATTCATAATCAGTGTTATGGTAAAATCAGCTGTAGTGTTGTTCTGTGAAAGGAGTACTATACATCGTTGTACGACTTTTTCAGTTTATTGGCAATTTTTCGCATGGAATCGTCTTCTCAGAACAAGAAAATACTGATGAGTTTCAGAAGAAAGTTATTTGTTTCTGGCCATTTTGAACCTGTAATCGAACCCACAAACACTGAGGCTAAAGATACTGAACTAGTAAAAAAGCCAGTTTCATTATTAATTTTATCAGCACAACAGTTTTCAGCAGTGCTAACATTATTGCAAAAGGGTTTTCTAATGATCAGTTAGCCAGTTATGGGCCTCTGTAGGCCTTTGAAAATATTCAATAAATATCAGCTGTAATAGTCATTTGCAACCTTAAGAGAGTCTACACTGTATTTCTGACCAATTTATTCTTATTTTAATGGAAAGAAATGCACCTTTCTTTAACAAATCAGGACCTTTCCAAGCACTATGTCTAGCGAAAAACATAGTACTGCTCATCACCTTGCTAATACAAATAGTTTTGTTACTCAGCTAAGGAACGGCATTGCATATTAGGAAGCAGAGGAAACAATTCTTGAACTAATTTGTTTGAATGTTAACCTATTCGTGTCATACTTAGTGACAGATCAAAAGGAAACAGTAAACATGCAGTTGACGGTTCCTGCCAGGTAGAAAATTATGATGTTTCATTTTAATGACGATGTAAATAGATGATAGATGATTATGTAAATTAAGTCAAAAAGTGGACTTAACATACGCTGAGGAAAAGAAAATTGGTTAACTAAAATTATATATCAATTTTTTTTAAAACAGATGGGGCAATTTTGGTACAAAACATTTCCGCCTTGTGTTCAGTATTCTAGATGACATCAATTATGAATAAATAACATTGCATACATTTGGGAACAATGGTAACGGTTGATGGAAGATTGTGCAAGGATGCTTACAGATTGTCTTTGGGGTGTACCTTTATAAAGACCTTGTTGAATAGATTAATGGCATATTTTCATGCAAATTTATACAAATTTGACCATATGTACAATATGCAAATTCTCTCTCATTGACTCTCATTCAATCAATTTTACAATAGGACTTATAAATTAGCCATATGTGGTCTATAAAACAGCGTCATGTATCATGTCAAAGAAACAAAATGATATAATATTCAATTGAATATCTGAAGTCACAGTAAGAAGTCTATATTCCCTTGACTTTTTGTGCTTTGCAGTCAAGCATTTTCTTTATGCTGTGACCAGGACTCCATCCCAGAACTGCATAGTTAGACATTTATCAATTTTGACAAACTTTGCAGTTCAAACTAAAAGTTCATCTCTGAGTTTGTTTTCTTTTGTCAAGAGCATAAATAACATACATTCTAACAATAAGCAAGCTTATACGAAAAAATATATATTATCAAAAAGCTTTTTAGAGGTTATACTTATGTTAAACATACAACTATATTTTTGCAGTTTACTCTATGTGTACATTTATCTGCATTTGTGTGTAAACTAAATTAATCTCCCATTGGCCTCCTGAAGTTATTACCCTGTCTGAGCTCCAGAGAGCTGTCAGGGACTATGCTTTGTTGACAGACTCGCCTGTTTCAGTCTGATGCCTACAATCCTGAGATTTTGATCTCCTGCATTCAGACACTGAAGACTATTAACATGTATATTTTTAAGTGAACATATTTTCAGGATAGTTTTGCAGTATATTTAACTCATCAATAATCCACAGTGCTCACATGTTTCTACCCTTTGTAGAGGTAACATCGTGCAGAGATTCCTCTGAAGAATAATCACAATGAATTAACGTTCTTTAAGGTGTGCGTTTAAGTATGGTAAGTAAGATAAAATTGGTGTTTTAAGTTTGTGAGGATTTCAAAGAGCCATCAGCTGTTAGCATGTCTCAAAATGAACAGACACAAAAACGTACACCATTGGCATCACATACTCACAGTGTTATATTATTTTTCATCTGTCGGGTTAATTAGACTTTGTTGGTATTCACATCATGTCTGTTCTTTTCTCTGTACTTTTCACTTCCTTCCTCTAATCCTCTTTATCTTTTCTGTCGTCTCTCCTCATCTCCCTTTCCTTTACTTCTCTGTCTTCTCCACCCTCTTCTCTCTCCCTATCTCTCCATTCTCTACTTGTCTCCTCTCTCTCCTTTTTCTCTCTTTCTCGCCACTCCTCTCACACACATGTTTCTCTGCTCCTCTCTTCTCTCCCTCCTCATCTATCTACTGCTTTCTCTACTTCTCTATTCTCACTCAACTCTCTGTCAGTCTCTTTTTATCTCCTCTTATCCTACACCTTTTCTTTCCTATCTCTCGAATATTCTATTTCCCTTTATCTTTTCTTCTGAGCCTCTCATCAATCTTCACCTCGGCCACACCTTTCTCCACTCCTTTCTCTCCTCCATCTCCCCTCCTTAATCTCATCTTCTCCTCGTTCCTCTCTTCTCATCTCTCTCTCCTCTCTCTACTCCTCCTTATCCTCCTTTCTCCACCTTACTCTCCACCCTCTCCTTCTTTTCTCTCCTATTCTCTCCCTGTAACACAGTAGGATACTAACACAAAGTCTTCAATCCACATACACATGGAGAAAAGAGGGAAAGCTTTGAACACAGAAGTGGAAAGTCAGAATTAGAAAGTAAAAAATTATGGGAGAAATATGGAAGAAAGGCAAGAGGGAGAAAAGAAAACAAAAAGCTAGTTACAAGAGATTGGTAAAAGGAGATGGAGAGAGAAAATAAGTGTGAAGGCACGAGGGAGAAGGAGCAGTGCCGTGCCTGTCTGAAACGTGAGGATATAAATAGACTTGGCGGTGCTAAACATAGACCGGAGCAGGTTTTTTAAAAACGTTTCGAGACAGGCGACTGACTGTTGGCTCGAGCTGAACGTAAACAGAGAGAGGGGCTGGGTATTTTTATGTCAATGCGTGTGTGTGCACGTGTGTGGGGGTGTATGAGATAGACAGAGAGAGACTGCAACAGAAGAGGATTGGGAGTTACATTTCAGCAAAATCTGTTAAGTATTTTATTTACCTGAAAAGCATTTAAAAGATTGTTCATTGCCTTTCAAATCCCCTTTTTCTTACCAAAACGTGTGAGAAGAAAACATTTTACCTTGACAACAGAATAAGTGTTTAGGGTTGCAGACCTTGTTAAAATCTGTTGGGCTGCCATTCACAGGAACTAGGTAGAGCTAGATACCCAATAGTTCCCTTACTGTATAAGATGGGATTTTGAATCCCCTTTGCATCTTGTTTGTCCCACAACGATATCTTTTAGAATTCCTCTTAATGGTTTCTATCTATCCTTTCTCCTGTGCCTTAATATTTGGAAAAACAAGAACAAGAAAACAATAAAGAACAAGCTTTCAGAATAAGAACAGACAAGCTCTCAGAATATAGAACAGACAAGCTCTTGGAATATAGAACAGCAAATTTCTCAGAATATAGAACAAACAAGATCTCGGAATATAGAACAAACAAGCTGAACAGACCTCTGACAATACAATGTATTGCCAATATCATGCTCAGTCTAGCACACAGTAAGCTGGAGGAGAGAATTGTTACCTTTAAAAAACACATTCAAGTGAATGGTATTGAGCTACAGAATTGTATTTATGTTCCCCCTCCCTCTTTCCATAGTAAAGGCCAGACCCAGCCCAGCTCACACAAGTCCTTGATTCCTTTTCTCAGTGGTTCTAATATTTTGTACTTCTGTTTTAGATACATTAGTTTTGCTCGCTGCTCATATAGTACATCAACAGAGTAGGTGCTTCAAGCTAAATATCAAAAGGATATATGCCCCTTGTCAAGGGACCCCTCACTGTATATATATCTAAGGAATGTGTTGCTGGACCTTTAGTTACTGCTCCACCTGATCACGCTTATTCACTTATTTTAATAACATGTGATAGTGTTCGACTGGAACATAATGGACTTTTTTTGACTGTATATGTGGAATGTCTAAACATAATGCTTTTTGTGGGAACAGACTTGCTATGTCTTCAAGTCCCATGTGATAAATGTCTGATTTAGGATAAGGTCAATTTTGTTGAGGCAATTATATTGACTGTATTGGTTCTTCCAGTTTCAAATTGTTTGTTGGAAAGCCCTTCAAGCAGAGTCCTGTTTTCAATGGATTCGCAGCCAGGCTGAAGTATCCTGCTACTACGCTGACTATATTTGCCTCAAAGGAACTGTAAATGTTATGTTCCAGTGCACTAATCAGTAAGAGTGGATAGCCACTATTCCCATGCTGTCACTCGCTGTTTTTGTCTTTGTGCCATACATCTCCCTCACATGCATACTTTTTACACTTTTTACACGTTTTCTCACCCACTTTACAGTCATTTAATATATTTTGTAAGAAAGAGAAGAGAGATAGCAGAGGAATAGTAGCTTTCTACTTTTAATGATTGCTGAACTGGAACCCAACATTTTCAAGTTCCCTGAGGCTAATATAGTCCTTTAACGTCCTCAAATGTTTACAGTAATTTGGCATTTTTGGTCACAAAGTAAAAAAGAAACATTTCAATACAATGATTGTCATCTCCCATAGAGGGCTCAGTCTAATTCATTCCTATAGGAGGTAATCATACTATTTGTCACAGCTTTTGTATTTGCCCAGATTTAACAAAAATGATCTAGTATAATTGTATATTGAATTGCAAGCACATACAATCATTATTAAGAAACCATGCAGAAACCATTTCACAGAATACTTCCTATCATGTGGATTGACAGGAGAAACCACTGTGCTTCTTGTACTTCAACCACACCTGGGAATAGTTTAATTAGTTTGTATTGCCCAAATGTGATTTGGACCCCCAAAACACAAATGGGTAAATGCCTATTGGTAGAATATATCAGCATTTCAACTGAAATGTGTTCTCTGTGACGGTGAGGGGACGGACAGCTCTGTCATTTCTCGCTTTTCCCGGCTTCCAGTTGTTCACGAACTCACCCCGGACTCATTCATTGTCTTGTCTCCAATCACCACGCACACCAGGTCCCAATTAAGTCATTAGCATGTGTTTAAATGTTTCTCCTCTCCCCCCTCACTTGTTGGTTATTGTTCCCTGTCTCTGTATGTTTCACGTGAGTGGTGAGTGGTGAGTGGTGAGTGGTGAGTGGTGAGTGGTGAGTGGTGAGTGGTGAGTGGTGAGTGGTGAGTGGTGAGTGGTGAGTGGTGAGTGGTGAGTGGTGAGTGGTGAGTGGTGAGTGGTGAGTGGTGCGTGGTGAGTGGTGAGTGGTGAGTGGTGAGTGGTGAGTGGTGAGTGGTGCGTGGTGAGTGGTGAGTGGTTTGTTTTTGTGTAAGCTTTTGCTTTGCTTTGCTTTGCTTCGCTTCAGTTTATTTTGGCATTTTTGGTCACAAATTAAAAAAGAAACATTTAAATTCAATCCAATGATTGTCATCTCCCATAGAGGGCTCAGTCTAATTCATTCATATAGGAGGTAATCATACTATTTGTCACAGCTTTTGTATTTGCCCAGATTTAACAAGAATTATCTAGTATAATTGTATATTGAATTGCAAGCGCATACAATCATTATTAAGAAACCATGCAGAAACCATTTCACAGAATACTTCCTATCATGTGGATTGACAGGAGAAACCACTGTGCTTCTTGTACGTCAACCACACCTGGGAATAGTTTAATTAGTTTGTATTGCCCAAATGTGATTTGGACCCCCAAAACACAAATGGGTAAATGCCTATTGGTAGAAGATATTAAGCATTTCAACTGAAATGTGTTCTCTGTGATGGTGAGGGGACGGACAGCTCTGTCATTTCTCGCTTTTCCCGGCTTCCAGTTGTTCACAAACTCACCCCGGACTCATTCATTGTCTTGTCTCCAATCACCACGCACACCAGGTCCCAAT
This sequence comes from Esox niger, assembly GCA_016801105.1. Classification (NCBI taxonomy): domain Eukaryota; kingdom Metazoa; phylum Chordata; class Actinopteri; order Esociformes; family Esocidae; genus Esox; species Esox niger. Next base: position 7,085 of record JACXGJ010008285.1, on the reverse strand, counting down.
TAAGTCATTAGCATGTGTTTAAATGTTTCTCCTCTCCCCCCTCACTTGTTGGTTATTGTTCCCTTTCTCTGTATGTTTCACGTGAGTGGTGAGTGGTGAGTGGTGAGTGGTGAGTGGTGAGTGGTGCGTGGTGCGTGGTGCGTGGTGCGTGGTGCGTGGTGCGTGGTGAGTGGTGCGTGGTGCGTGGTGCGTGGTGCGTGGTGCGTGGTGCGTGGTGCGTGGTGCGTGGTGCGTGGTGCGTGGTGAGTGGTGAGTGGTGCGTGGTGAGTGGTGCGTGGTGAGTGTAAGCTTTTGCTTTGCTTTGCTTTGCTTCGCTTCAGTTTATTTTTTTTAAAGTAATAATATATATATATATTTTTTAATACTACATTGAATGCCCCTGTGCTTGGTTTCTCGTCTCCACCGCTACACAACCGTGACACTCCAAATGATTTGTGTATCAACAAATTGCTGACAAAATATGTGTAGAGTGTGAAAAAAAGAACATAATATAGATGTGGAACTATCACATATCTAGCCCCTAGGGAGCTTGGCAGCTAATATCTCTTCCAGCTACTCCCCCAGTGAAAATGCAGACATTTGGTACCTCAATTCTTTGCATTCTCTGCATGCATATTTAGCCTTACATTATATATATTTTTTTTTACAATTTACTGGGTCACAGTAGCTGGGAAGAAACTCTTCTTTAGCCTTCTGGTGTGGGCGCAAAGAGACCTGTACCACCTCCCTGATGGTAGGAGGGCAAACAGTTTGTGTCATGGATGTGAATGGTTCCTAATGATGCCGTGTGCCCTACGCAGGCACTACTTGTGCTGGAGGTCTATGATGGCTGGCAGCTGGGCACCAACATAATGCTGGGCAGTTTTCACCACCCATTGCAGGGCCTTCGGTCGGCCATGAAGCATCCGCCAAACCTCACTGTGGCGCAGTTAGCTAGAATGCTCTTGATTTTGCCGCTGTATTAGTTCACAAGGATCTTGGGAAGCTGAGATGAGACTTCAGCCTCCACAAAAAGTACAGGTGATGCTATGCCTTTTTTGACCAGGATTGAGGTTTTTAGGGTTCAGGAGAGCTCCTTGGAGATGTGGACAACCCAGGAGCAGGGCACACACTCCACCTCAGTGCCATTGATGAGAACTGGGGTGTGACTGCAGCCTTAAGACTTCCTGTAATCCATAATGAGCTCATTGTTTTTTTTTTTGCATTTAGGGTCAGGTGGTTGTTGTCAGAGCTCCATGCCGCCAGGCACTTAACCTTCTCCCCGTAGGCTGACTAGGCTGTCATTGTCACTGATGAGGCCTACCACTGTCATCGTCTGATGTTAGAACTGAACGTCAGGAATGCAGTCATATGTGTAGAGGGAGTACAGAGGCGATTCAGCACACAGCCTTCTGTAATACCAGTGTTCAGGATCAGGGTGGAGGAGCTGAAGATGCCTAACCTGACAGATTGGGATTGTTTCCTCTATAAGACAAAAGCTCTTGATCAAGTATAGATTTTGTCTTGCAGAGTTTAGAAGCAATTCAGACCAAGTTGGTAGTCTATAGTGTTCAAAGTTACAGACTCCCCCTAAGCTTAATCCAATGAGAACTGCATACTACTTTCAAGGCATTGTCCAAATATATTTAAATATAATTTCACTGTAAAACAATCTGCTCCTGAAAAACACTTGTATGCAGTTTTAGAGTGTTTGTTTGCTAACTTGCAGATTTTCTTTTTCACATGAGCTAGCAAGCTCATTTCTTTTTTTTCATGGCACAGAAATGTTCAATGTTAAGAGAGGGGGTGAAATTCAATTGTGATTTTGCACAGTAATGCACTAAAGCAAGCTTTCCTCCCAGCTAAGAATGTTTGAAAAGGGGAAGAAATATGATATTTGAGTTAAATAACTACAGTATAAGACAATATTCACACTGTCAAAAATGTAGGTTCTGAAAGAAAGAAACTGATTTACAGCACATGAAAACCCCCGCACATGTCAGCGTGTGGTGAACCTTTAATGAGTGAGCGTTGTCAGGTGAAATCATTAATTTAGTACATGACAGATTGCTTTCAAATTCCGTTGTCTGCCGCTGGTGAACAGGAATGGATACCCAGGGCACAGTTTGTTTCTCGTTGGCTGACATTGATCCCCCAGTTCTCTAGACAGTACAGTGCAAGTCCAATATCACTGAGATATTATGTTTGACAGGCACTGATCAACTTTACTTAATGAATTAGGCATGATGGACAGTAGCAAAAGAGATAATCCAATGTTTCGGTGTCTTTACGGAGCAGTCGGCACTTTATTCAGAGCATAATTTCTGTAGTGAGTGATCTAAACAATATCTTAAATTGATATGGATAGGTCAAATATTGTTTTATATATTATGTCACAGATGCCATATTATTGGTACATGATGACAGATTTTCAACTGAATTGAGCTTGAAAATGACATATCTGTCAAACATTTTGACTTTTAATGAATTTATGGATTTATGGAATCTAAGAGTAATTGTGCTCCATGCCTGGTTTTTCAGTATCAGCAGTTAGACTGATTTGTTCATTTGATTTTTATTAGCTGTACTACCGTTCAAAAGTTTGGGGTCATTTACAAATGTCCTTGTTTTTAAAAGAAAATGAAGAACCATTAAAATAACATGAAATTGATCAGAAATAGTGTTGACATTGTTAATGTTGTAAATGACTATTGTAGCCGGAAACGGTGGTGGTGGTGGCGGGAGATTTTTACAGGGTAAAAGGGATCCTGAAAAAGTTATAGGGGTATCATTCCATTCTGCAACGCCATACTCTATGGATGGCGCTTGATTGAAGCCAATTCCCTAAATTTTCCTGCAACAGGACAATGGCCCAAAGCACAGCCAAAATATACAAGAACTATTTAGAGAAGAATCTATGCAGCCAAATTGAGCTCAAATGGTACTGACTGTAAGTAAAGAAAAACCTAACTGAAATATTTCATAGTATGAAAGACTAAATTCAATCGTATGAAAAACATCGATTTAAGCATGGAAAAAGTATATGCTAAAATCGTTTCATGGATTTTCGCATCCGATCTTTCCACGTTCACTTCTTACCATTACAATGTCTTCCCACCTTCGTTCGAGTCATGTTTTGAGACTATTTTGGCGGGGAGGCGTGGCTTTATCTGGGCATTTAATACTCGCACCATTATAAAGTGAAAATCATAGTCTTTCCATGCACTCCTTTCACAATGCAACCTGTGGAGAGAATTGTTTTGAATTGTATTAACTATGCTAAGTGTGTACATTTAATCAGAATAATAAATTGTTATTCCCAGGTTGCCTCGACGTCACTGTTTCCATGGTCACAGACACAGATTGATGAGTTTAACGTGTTCAAGGGACTGAAGTTAGACAGGGGCTAATTACCATTTGTTCTAAGCCTAATTGTTTGGAAATATCACAACGAAAAAATCTCGTTAATAAGTTAAGTACAAACGTTTACCGCGTTTAAATGTAGTATTTTTGCCAGCCCGTGTTTTACATTAAGAACAACTGTATATTAAATTAACATCGATATTTATTAATTAGTTAAATAATGCATTGCACACATATTGGACTGTGCACTGAAAGGCCTGACGAGAGTTTGACGTGTTTCATATTCTCATGACACCCTGGTCACTCTTAATCTGGGTGGAGATTATGTTGGGGTACATAGTACCTACAAAACACGTTAACCTGTTGTAAATGACATGTTAGTTTATGAAGTCAGTGAAAATGAAATAGTTATAGTTTTGAAAACTATTTATAAATATATGGATAAATGTTATCACACGTAAAACGTATGGGATATTTAGTAATGGTTAACGGATGTGTTAATAAATATTTTATGCATACTAGTACATACATTGATGATTAGGAATTTATTATTTATAATACATTTTATGAATTTTATAATTATTCATAAAATACTTACTAATTGTTTGGTAAGTGTATTGTTTAGCCTCATCTAAAGTGAGGACAGTTTAGGCATTTTAAAGGATTTATAAATGGTTTGTTACTCCCGAAAGTCTGGTCATGCAATAAAATGATTCTGATTCTAATGATCAAGTCATTGAAGCTCTTCCGCTACACTGGAATAGGTACACTATGGTTCAAAGGTTTTGGGTCAAACAGAAATGTCCTTGTTTTCCATGAAAACTTAGATGAAATGAGCTTGACTAGTAAATATAACGAAATGAATAGGAAATATACTGATTGACAAAGTTAGAAATCATAATATCTTTACAGAAATTATCATTGTGTCCTTCAATGAATCCTCCCACAATTACAGTCTTGTATATCTATGATATTCTAGTTCTCAATTTGTTGAGGTAATCTGAAGTGATTTGATCCCATGCTTCTTGAAGTACCTCCTACAAGTTGGATTGGCTTTATGGGCACTTCTGACCATACGGTCAAGCTGCTCCCACAACAGCTCAATAGCATTGAGATCCAGTGACTGTGCTGACCATTTCATTATTGTCAGAATAGCAGCTGAATAATTTCTTATGGAGCCATATTGAGCTAAAATGTATGGACTGTAAGAAAATAAAACATAACTGAAATATTTAATAATATGAAAAACGAAATTCAATCATATGAAAAAAAAATGATTCAAGTGTGGAAAAATGGTAGGTTAAAATCATGAAATAGATTTTTGTGTCTGATTTTAAAATGTCTTCGTTCAAACACGTTTTCCACGTTCATTTCTTCTTACATTACAGTTTCTTCCCACCTTCATTCAGATCATGTTTTCTCAAAACCTCTTTCGGCGTGGATGCGGGGCTTTATCTGGGCATTGAATTCTCACACCCGGTAAGCCATGAATCAAACTATGCACTGTTTTCCCAATACAATCTGTGGAGAGAAGTTTAAGAATTTTATAAACTAGGATAAATGTGTACATTCAAATAGAAAAATAATAGTTATTCTTAATAACTGTTATTCACAGGTTGCATCAACGTCACTGTTGCTATGGTCACAGACAACAGATACTGATTAAAGTTTAATAATGGCTATAATAAATCATATTTAACTTGCTATTTATAAAGTATGAAAATACACTATCTAAATACATTAGCTTATGATTAATGACTGAATCAGTTGTAACAGTATTTATACATTGTTTATTAACAGCTTACTAACATTAATGTAGTAAAAATGCTTAATATATGATGAAAATCTGTTAACTAATCCATTGTAATGGTATATTATATGTTGTTATTATAAAGTGCTACCCATTGTTTTTGGAGCACAAAGCTAAACCTTTCTCTTCAATTGATGCCAACAAAGCTGATCAGAAAATTATAGACACCAAATGTATATGATTTAATTTATTCAATATACTTGTATATCTAATTAAAACGTATGTCAATGATAGAATTAAGTGTTACATCTCTGGATTAGCTATATGGCAACTAGTGAAACACCAAGTCTCCTCTCCCAGGACCCTTGTATTATTCTTTGCAAACAAAACACGATCGTGGCATTTTCCACAACGATGGAAATTAAACTGAAGTCCTCTGATGATATTCACGATGATCGACCAGCTAGAGAAACTCTCACTTCGATTAGCTTCTGAAGGTTAAAGTTCACTCCCACCCGATGACGTCACCACCGAAGCACACAAGGTGTGTAAATGGCGGTAGGAAGTAGTTCACTAGTGCTGGTTTGGATTGTCCAAATTGACCAAATATGAGTCGAACTATCCCTTTAATCCCTCTGCTTCAGAGTATCTTGCATTTTTGTTTTCTTTCACTTATCTGGATGCCGTGCTTTACACTTTTTTCTAAGCATTTTTTACAATAATTTCCTGGATATGACAATTAACGATTGTATGTTACACAAACAAAATATATATATATATTATCCATATTTCTTGTATTATGTAAAAACAATTTGCAATGATTTCCCATTTAGTTTCAGTTTAGAAATTAGTAGATTGTATTCTTAATATATATTATAATAATTTCTATTGCATAAGTATTCACCCTGCTTGGATATTGTTGCACTTTGTTGGGTTACAAAGTGTGTTTGGAATTACTTACTGTGATTGAGGTACATAAAATATTGTAATAAATAATGTAATTTTGTATAGAGAAATTAAAGTATCTTAATTTCAGGCTAGTCTATATTAGCACAGGTATTATATTTGACTTAACAGATTACATAAAATTGTGTACATTTATTTCAGCATTTAGCTGTAAATCTCTACCCTTATCTTTGTCCCAAATATGTACAATATCAGTAATATCCTTCAATTGAGTATTGAATTTCCAGCAAATATTTAACTATAAATATGCCAAGGAGCTTAAAGAAGGGTAGTGATTGGCAGAAGAGTAGCAAATAGAAATTAGAGTAAATTCTCTGTCTATTTTCGCCTTGTCAAGTAATTACTGTGAAGTAATAATTATTTGACAATGGATGGTGTTTTAAATCACCCAGACACAGTTGGCTTTCTGAACTGAGCTGCAGGACTGGAAAGGAACTTCCAAAAGGATGTTGCCATGGGATATCCACATTGTAGTGATTCAACAACAATAACCTAAACTACAGTACAGCATGAAAATAATACAAATCTTGACCTAAACTGGAGTAGTTTAGCATTAATTCAAAAAATAAATGACCAAGGAACAGCTTTGAATTATACCTGTCAATAATCTTTGGGAAGACTAGACAGAGTAAACATTTCACAGTCTCAAATAACTGCCTAAGTCGTTACTACCATTTATTGAGTAAGAAGTGTGTCATAGCGTCCGGTGTATGTGGACAGAAGAGCAGAGGCAGAACGGCTGTTTCGGAGATAATCCATATGTTTTAATGGTAAAGAAACAAAAGAACAAACTCAAAACAGACACTATAACTGGGTGTTGTAGCCTATGGCTGACAAACCAAAATAAACCACACATCCGTGTGCAAACATTCAACATAAATAGGTTCCCCAATTGGAGGCAATAACGAACACCTGCCTCCAATTGGGGAAACCAAAGCCCATAGAGGTGGCTAGAGCCATCTCCTTTGGCCATGTCCTGACTATGGCCCCAGCCAGCTCAAAGATGGCTAGGGGCATAGCCAGGACA
>JACXGJ010008284.1:0-27718 GCA_016801105.1 Esox niger | reverse complement strand
TGTTTTTTAACGAAAGTGTTTGGACCTTTTCAGTTCATTAGGAATTGGATTGTAGTTTTATTTTTCTAGTTTTATCAACATGTAATGATTAATTAATACATGATTGAAGGGGGGACTGAGAGAAAGTTGGCTTGAGAAACTCAACAGAACACAGAGGTACTAATTAACTCTTGAGCACAGGTGTATAGATAGAACACACATCCTGTCTATTCCTCCTGCTAGGAGTTGCCCATGTAACTGTCACAGGCTTGAGGGATAGGACCACTGACCATATGTTGGAACAACCCATACAAGGGTCATTTAGGCCTTATTGGAGGGTATTTGGCTGGGTTTGACCCTAGGCCGCCTCCCTTGTATTATAAGTACTGTGGAACTTCCTGTATTCTTTGGAGAAGCACAAAGGAACATCAACGTCTCATGCTGAATAAAATGGCTCTCCCCTGACTTTGGTTGCATAACTTTGTTCTTGAACATCATCAGAACAGGAAGCTAACACTGGTGACTCTTTACTTGGTTTCTGCTGACTTCAATCCAATCCCAGAATGCCACCAGGAGGGTGTAGGTTGCAAATCTGTAGGTTGCAAAGGAAACAGACTGGGAGTATTTGCTTCAAGGAAGATCAAAGTTTTGGATGGCATGGACCTGTCTGCTTACTTGAACTTCATTCATTACTATGATTGCCCATCTTGTATATGTATAAAGAAGCACTAGACTTGATCTAGCAAATGTTGCAGCCTATATTAGTCTTAACATCCTGATTCTTTCAGATATTTATTATATAATTTTAGTTTTACTGCAATACATTTTTTTAAAACAGTTTCAACACTGCAGTGCATGAATTATGCTAAGACATATTCATTCAGCAGGCTTACTTTTTGTAAGATTTGGTGTCCTAGTTTTGAATAGCACAGTAGGAGATACAGATGGACTTTGGGATTGCTGGATAATAAACAATTACTGTAACTTGTCTTCATCAGATCCCATTCAACCACTGAACATGAGTGGTGATGTGTTGTCAGGTTTTCGAGCTTTGTTTGAAGCTCCAGAATTTCTCTTGGTTGCTCCTTGTTCACCATTATTAAGGCCATATTCAGGACTGTGGGATCAGGGCCTGCACAGTAATCATGCATCTAGATTGGATTAGAAACTGCACAGTCCATCGTTGTTGGCGAACATTTCTAGCCTGGTTCATCTTCCTCTGTAGGGGCAGGGGGTTTTGGTTGCCTTTCCCAAACACAAGGTTTTGAATTTGACTATTCCAATGCGAAGACGGTATAAACCACCATTTTTTAGGTACCACCATCCTACACCTTCCCCTAAGTGAAGACATTTGCAATGAAATGTGTATTGCACACCTTAATGACGTGTTAATGTAACAATATACTGCCACCAACCTTCTTTTTCGGACCTCTTCATCGATCGGGATTCAATGTTAATTACTACCTCTTTTGCAGGGCAGAAATCTAAACTTGCTCGTTGCAAAAAGTACTCTGATAGGTGTTCATCATAGCTAGGTAATTATGAAAACAATCTCTTAAGAGCACCTGAAGTCTGTCTGGGAATGAAGTGAAATGTATATTTTGTCAGAAACCCAACTAATTCCATTTGGCACTGCCCCTAGTGGTCTGGAGCACTTCCGTGTTGAGTAACTTGAAATGCAGCATTTTTGCAAAAGTTGCTGTGTTTTGGGATAATGCTGTTGTGGTGTGACCTAATTTTGTTTTGTTGTGAGTTAATGCTTTTGTGTTGTCACTATTGTTTTGTTGTGGGTAGTTTATTGTTTTCTGAAATGAAGTGTTTTTATAAATGTTTATTTTTTGTTTGTTGTTGTGTTCCAACTTTTGTTTGCATCGCTAATGTTGTTGGGTTTTGCGCCCATGGGCCACCATACATAGGCATCTAATGAAAAAAACAATTTATCTGGCAACAGTTCTGGTGGACTTTCCTGCAGGTCAGCATGGCAGTTGCACAATCCCTAAAAACCTGAAGAACTAAACTGCAGATTTGGCAGTTTAGGGTGTGCATGATTACAGGCGTCAGATAAAAACATACTTACTTTTACAGCAGCAAGTGGCTCAATGTTTACTATACTTGGCCCAAACTCCTATCACATTTCCTTTTACATCACAGGGATGTCCAGGTGCATGTGCGTTGCTTACCTGGAGAACACATGGCACCAGGATGCACTATGAGTAGGAGGCAAGCCGGCAAAGGCAGTGTGATGCTTTGGGCAATGTCCTGCTGGTAAATCTTGGGTCCTGCCATTCTTGTGGATATTACTTTGACACGTACCACCTACCTAAACATTGTTGCAGATCAAGTGCACCCTTTCATGGCAAAAGTATTCCCTGATTGCATTGGCTTCTTTCAGCAGGATAATGCGTCCTGCCACAAAGCAATAATGGTTCAAGAATGGTTTGAGGAACACAACAGCAAGTTCAAGCTGTTGACTTGGCCTCCAAATTCCCCAGATCTCATTCCAATCGAGCATCTGTGGGATGTGCTGGACAAACAAGTCTGATTCATGGAGGCCCCACTTTGAAACTTACAGGACTTAAAGGATCTGCTGATAACATCTTGGTGCCAGATACCACAACACACATTCAGAGGTCTAGTGGAGTCCATGCCTCAACGGGTAGTGGCTGTTTTGGTGGCAAAAGTGTTACCCACACAATATTTGGCATGTGGTCATAATGTTATGGCTGATTGGTGTAACACCAAGTCAATTAGACATAAGGTATATCAATATGTCCAGTTAGGAATCATCAGCAATTGTGAATCAGTGTCATCTGTTTTAGTGCAAATGAAAATGACAATGGGTACACTGGAGAGGCAGCAGTAAGACAACCCTTAAAAAAGAAATGGTTTTGCAGGTGGTGGCCACAGAAGATTGCTCTCTCCTTTTCCTTCCTGACTGATTATCTGATTATGGTCTTCAATATTATCCAGCATGAGTGGTTTGGCCGTGGGTCAGTGATGTTCTGGGGAGGCATATACTTAATATCCTGACAATGGGTCACACAGACCTACACATACTAGCTAATGGTTCTCAGACTGCTTTTAGGTACTGAAATCCCCAGACCCATTGTCACACTTGTGCCGTGGGTCCTGTTTTTTTCCTTGTGCAGGACAATGCCCAGCCTCAGTGTGGCCAGAGTGAGTAGGCAGTTCCTGGATGACGAAAGCATTGATGCCATTGACAGGCCTTCATATTTCCCAGATCTGAATCCAATTGAGAACCTTTGGGACTGTGGAATCTGAGCATTAACAGTTACAATATGAATGTATGTTTCATTGGAAGTGAATGTGCATAGATAATGAGAACAACAGAAACATCTCTGTTTAGATTCTCTCTGTAGGTTGCGCTCTGATAACCACAGGAATGTTTACATTGACCATTTGGCATGGTGGTTACTCTCTTGGAAACCGGATCTTGGCTAGGTGAACACGCCCTTCAATGTATGTATCAGTTTGTAAGCAACATTACAGTGAGAAAAGATTCTGGGACTGAGTTTGTGTAAGGAAGACCTGGTCCGTAACCTCAAGAACAAGACTATATAATGCTGCAATAAACAAATGAATTACTCTCTCCCTTGACAACCGGTATGTGATCATTAGTACAAACAATATATGAAATGGCTGATTTCGAACAGGACAATATTTATCAGTACATCCAACGCTGCCAAATAGCACCACAGATTGTCCTGGAGCTCACTGACTCAGGTCTGGGGGATCCCTCAGGACACCATCGGCCATCTCATTATGAGCATGCCCAGACATTGTTGGGAGTGCACACAGCCACGTGGGGACCATAAACATTACTGAGTCATATTATCAGTTGCTGTGATGAAATTCACACAAGTTGGGACAACCTGAGATTTCAGTTGTTTACTTAGATTTTGGGTGTGAGTTTGAATCCAGCCCTGAATTGGTTGGCGAGTTTGGTTTCTATTTTTCTCAACAAATTATAAAATGTACAGTAAAGATTTTGATCTTTAAAATACAGTGTAGATTTTTGTGACGGTGAGGTGACCGACTGCTCCCATCTTTCCAATTGCCATGAACTCATCCCAGTTCCCTTCATTTGTCTTGTCTCCAATTATCTCACACACCATGTCCCAATTAGGTCATTAATATGTGTTTAAGTGTTTCTCTTCTGCTCCCCTCATTTGTCAGACATTGTTCCATGTTGCTGTTTGCCATATCAGTGGTGTCATTTCGAGTTTAAACCTTTACTTTCTTTCAGTTTGTTAATAGTGCTCGGTGTTTGTTTTAAAATAAAATACAACATCGATTGCCAAATCTGCCTGCGCCTGGTCCGTTAACCCCACAACGTCACATCGTGACAATTTTGTAAGTGTTATATTACTGTTTTTGTTCATATAAAATGAAATCTTAGATTTGTGATTTATATTATATCAGTGAAATTAATTAATTATGAGTAGAATACACTTATCTAGACATGCACTAACCAGCTATATAACAATTCTGTCATAAGAACATTCTGTGAGATTAAACATCTTGATGATTCATCAATGAGGATAGTTGGACTTGGACGGACTGACCCGAGAATCACAAAACTTGTATTGAGTAGCCACTCTTGTCAACTAGGGATATATTTACATTTTTACTTCTGAGAACATACTGTAAGTGTGATCTACTTATGGCTCAAGATAGGGTGATTAAGGCATGACTTCAGAACCATGGAGACTCTACAGAAGTATATGTATAGTATTGACAGTTCAGTGGTGGAATGTGATCAGACACACATGTAGGTATGGAGGAACTGAATTAGACTGGTCAGATAAGCCCTAAACCAAGACTAAACACACCTATAGTCACTACAGAAATCAGGAGGTCATTTGAAGGTGGTATTCCTAAACTGTATTTGGTTGTCATACACTTGTTATTTGTTGCTGAACACTTTGTGTAACAACTGCATCACTTACAAGCTTGTAATATTTTTTCTCGAGTAGATTGTATTGGTTTCCTGAATAGTTTATTTATTGTTTATAGTCAATTTGGATTAATTACGTTTCTGAAATGGGAAACGAACAAACCTAAAGTAGCGGACACAGAGTTTTGACCGCATCAACAGCTCTGTGTGAGGTCTCATTTCTCCCCTGTTTTATACCTGGTCGGATTTCCTGTCTGCCCCTTATGTTAATGTTTCCCTCTGTACATTGTGTTCATTTGCTCTGTTTAGAGTTTATTCTTGTCCTCAGTCCCTATGTTCCCATTGTCCGGTCTGTGTTTTCTGTATGTTTGTGTTGGTTTTCGATTCTTGTGGTTTCTCAGTGTGCAAACCTTTTGATTTTGTATTGTTTGCAAGATAAAAGAAAGGAATAAGCAAAACATAAAAACTGGAGCTCACTGCCATGCCGGCAAAGAGACCAATCCAATTTTTTCTTAAATCAGCATCTCTACATATATGGCAGCTGTTCCATTCCAGTGTCTCTTAAATTCCAACACAGACGCACCTCCTTTTACTCAAAGAGGTACTGATTAGGTGATTACCTGAACCAAATCAAATTTTCAGAGAAAAAGCATAAAAACTGCAGCTATGGTGATCACTGTCCTCTTGCAATAGGACCAGCTGGATGCCAAAAACAATGCAAGTAGTAGCTCAAAGGTTATATGAATAAAAAATAACCATTGAGCATGAAAAAAATGTTGAAAATAAAAGCTTTGAATGAGGAAAAGAAGGGTTAAATTCCAGCTTTACTGGCAAAGGGATACAATGAGTGTCAGGTAGCTTCCATCTTGAAAATATCCAAGACAGCGGTTCATAAGAACAAGTTCAAGCAACAGACACTGGTGTTATTTTCTTATGTGATATCTATGAACAAATGTTATGCAACCGGAAAGTCAGGGGAGAGACATCTTTATTAAGCATGAGATGTCGATGTTAACAGTCCATAGTTCTCTCGCTCTCTCTCCTACCCACCAGAATTCAAGGGAGACGGCCAATTGTCAAAACCAGCCATTACACAGTCAAATACCCTCCAATAAGAAAGGCTTATCTTACTAGCATATGGTCAATGGTCCTATCCATCAAGCCTGTGACAGTCACATGGGCAACTCCTAGCAGGAAGTATGGTCAGGATGTGTGGGGCCCATCAGTATCAGGCAACATGTCCTATCAATACTCCTTTGCTCAGAGTTAGTCAGCACATCTGTGTTGTGTTAAGTTTCTCAAGCCTACTTTCTCTCATTGGGGACAACAAAGTTTCAGACTGGCAGAGGGCAAAAACTACTGTCCACTGATCACGATGAATGTCAACTCATTCGAATGTCACTCAACAACTGTAGGATGACATCAAGTGACCTACAAAAAGAATGGCAAACAGCAGCTAGGGTGAAGGGCAAGGCGAGGACTGTTCTAAACAAAGCTAGAATATAGCCCTTCATCAATGAGAAGCAAAGAAGAGCCAGGCTGAAGTTTGCAAAAGACCATAAGGATTGGACCGTAGAGGAATGGAGTAATGTCATGGTCTATGACAAGTCGCATTTTCAGCTTTGTCAACACCTGGTCGTCTGTTGGTTAGATGGAGACCCCGAGAGGCCAACAAGCCACAGTGTCTCTTACCCACTGTAAAATTTGGTGGAGGATCGGTGATGATCTGGGGATGTTTCAGCAAGGCTGGAATGGGGCAGATTAGTCTTTATGAAGGATGCATGAATCAAGACAAGCACAAGGTTATCCTGGAAGAACACCTGCTTCCTTCTGCTCTTACAATGTTCTACAACTCTGAGAATTTTGTTTTTCCAGCTGGACAATACTCCATATCACACAGCCAGGTCAATCAATGTGTGGATGGAGGACATCTAGATCAAGACCCTGTCATGACCAGCCCAATCTCCAGACCTGAACCCCATTGAAAACCTCAGTAGCTTATAGAGTAAAAACACATATCGATGAATAGTAAAACCAGAGAAATTGATAATTTTGCAGTGGTCTCTTAATTTTTTCCAGAGCTGTATTTTGTTCATCGAGAACCGCTGTGTGATTTAAGTGTCCACTTAATTTTTGTAGCAGTGTATGTTGAGGAAACATGGACTATGCTTTCAGGTGTATGTCTCAAAAACCACTCACGATACAAATGCCACTGCATTTCCTGCTGTTAAACTGACCAAAACACTGAGTTGGTCTTGACAGGCACTCCTACCATCAATAACTGTATCAGCAACTACATACATATTATGCTATTTGACAGACAGCTATTGTTTTCTGTACACATCAAGTGTTCACCTACAGAACATTACAAGGTTATTCCCTATGTTGTAACAACCTGCAGCGGAACAACTTATTCATGCCTTTATCTTATCTCATTTGGACTAGTGTAATGACCTTGCCGTTTGCCACTAGTCCAAAGAAGGATTCAATATGTCCACACCTGTGCTACGTGTTGAAGTGTATGCTTGTTTTGTTTGGATAAAAAAAGACCATCTGTTTATCCGTACACAGGAAGTCAAGTCCCTTCAAAGCGTGACAGTAAGTAGCCAATGGGCTTACAGTAATTATTGTCCTCTATGTCTATAAAGCTGCAGTATGACCGGATGTTTCTTTGAGATTCGGTGAGATGAGATTGAGTTCGTAAGACATTGTGTATGAAGACCGAGTCTAACATCATGAACAAGACTGTCATATGCTGCCATAAATGAATTACTCTCTCCCTTCATGACCAAGTACACAGTCATAATTTCAACCACTATACGAAATGGCTGATTTCTAATGAGGTTGCCCTCACCTACACTTCCCATTAGTACATCACTGCAGTCCTGCTGAACGTCCACTTGCTCCCCATATGCTCATGCATTTACTTTAAATTCCTGATTCAAATCTACTTGGCTATCCCTTACTCATTTTATTGCAAGTGTACCACATGGTTGTAACACGCAGGGCTCTAATAAACGATCCTTTGAAACACCATGACCACTGTCACACATTAGGAATAATTACCATTGCCTACTCAATATGTGATTCCTTGCAGAAGAATGGAAACAAATTCATAACAGATTGAAATGCTATCAGCACCGACCGTGTTGCTAACTGGCAAGCCACTTGACACCTGTTAAACATACACTAAACTGTGAAGTTCTTTCCTTTCAAAAAGTTGGAAAAAACGTTTTTGAGTGAGGAACAGAAGGGTTAAAATTAAGATACCACTACTTCTGTTCCTCACTTAAAAATGTCCTTTTCAACCATTTTGGGACAGGAAAGAAAAAGGTGGAATGGTTTCTTAATCTTTTCCAGAGCAAAATGAATAGGAAATACTGTCACTGACAAAGGTATTCATTTTAATAATACTGTCCTTGGCTTTTATCAAATAATCCTCTTTTTGTCATGAATATTTGTATATTATATTATTCCTACATTTACTACATAATATTATATGATTGTATAATAAGTACTCTTTTATTATATTGTAAACTACAGTATTTATTTAAACAGGGATGCTGTGGGACAGGGTTGAGAATGACAGACAACAGAAAGGGCGAAAGCAGTTTACTTACCTTGGGTTCTCTGTGGCCTTGTAGTCTGACAGAAGGTCAGATTCAAATCAATCATTAAACACCAGTCAATCAATCAAACCACAAATCAGGTGCTAACTGGGAAAGCAGACTTGACTCCTGACCCGAATAATGAGATGTCATTTCATTCTAGCTCCTGCTCCAGGGTTTAGATTCCCATATCGAGTGTTTGAGTATCTCTCTCAATCTTGTCTACCTTCCCTTGAAACGTCTTCCCTTGAAACCTCTCAGTGGATGTTTAGTTGGTCCCTCACTCAGTAAGAGACATTCACTCTTCTTTGCTGGCTTCGCTTACGTGGTCTGACAAAAATGTATGGCCCTTACTCACGATACGTGCGTACGATCAAATGAGATTTTACGATCTTAAAAGTATAGTACGATAATTTCACCGGCAGTGCTGGTATTCATCAATATTATCTTTGTCATATACTTACAATCGGACTCACATCTGTGCAGAGACCTTGTTCACCAATGTTAAAATATAAGATCACGCATGATTGGCAACAAGACCATCATTATCACAAATAACAACAATCAGAAAAGCCTCAGTAACAACAACCACAATAATAATAATATAACATAAGATGAGGACTATAGCCTAAACATAACTCAATATTTAATATTGTATCACTACCGTAGACTATTGTATTATTTATTTTATTTTTCACTTTATTCTGCATTTTCTTTCTTATTTCTGCTGTTCATGCATTTGTAAGGTTTGAAATGCCTTTGTGTGTGTAAACCAGTGAGCAATCGATGGTGTTGCTCTGGCATTTTTCTGCTGGTGGGCTGCCGGAGTCTATAATGTCCTACTGCCAGCTTTTGCTTTTGCCACTTTTCTCCTGATCTCAATTTGCATTAGCAATTTCGGGTGGCTTTCCACCAGCGACCTGACTGCTTAATGCTGGTGTCTAGCCGCCAAAGTGTGGGCGTGCGCTGTGATGTGTCTAGCTGGTGTGTAGTCTTGTCATTTTTTTCCAGCTGAGATGCTATTACCCCTTTTTTTATTCTTGTAATGATATAATTTGTATTATATTTTTATATTGTTAAATATTAGTGTACAGAATTTTGGTTGACATTGGTAGTTTAGAAATATAGTCGACTTTGAGTTATGTACTATTGCTATTGGACCTTTGTGTAGACATGTACAGTAAACAAATTTATGATCTAGAGTAGCTGGTTTTTGGTTAGTCTATAGGTTAACACAAGCTTAAGATTTTCACGTTTTATTTTACCACACACACACACACACACACACACGTTGTACACCCAACCTCATGGGGACCAGAAAATAGAAATTGCACGCTCCCTTGCCCTAATCTTATCCTAACCCTAAACTTAACCTCAATAAAGTAACATTCATGCATAAACTTTACCTAGGTGTAATGCCTAACCTTAACCCTAAACTTAACCAACAATACCTGAACCTTAAAGAAATCCCAATTCTAACTCTAAAATTAATTTGACCCTAAATCTAAATCCTAAGCCAGAACTCGACTTTTGCCTCATGGGGACCGGCAAAAGGTCCCCATGAGTCCACATTCTTCTGGTTTTGCTATACTCATGGGGACATTTGGTCACACACACAACACGCACACAACAGGTTAGAAACTCTTGCTGTTTCTAACTATAATTTTTTTGTTCTGAACAAATGGTCCTTTTCCACTGCATGGCACCGGTTCAACTCTACCCACCTAACTCTACTTGCCTCATGGGGAAGAGTTATTTTCTGTGTTTTAACACTGCTGTGTCTGTAGTTGGCGCTGTATGAAACAAATCAAAAGTAAAAGAACTTGGTGCTGTAGTTAATGTGAATTGCACGCAAGGCACAATAAAACAAAGGAGGGGGCATCTTTGTTCACACAGACAAGATTGCTAGCTAGCTAGGAATCCCACATTTCAAAGTAGTGATGTGAAAACTGGATAATTTTTGTGACTTGGATCTTTAAGTCACGTTCAATAAAACGAACAACTCTTTTTCAATTGGTGTAAGACAGTTGTGTCAAACCGGTTCCATGGAGGTCTGAGTGTCTGCAGGTTTTCGCTCTCACCTCGTACTTGATTGATTAATTAGGTCACTCATTGGTTCGATTCTACCCTCACCTGGTTGTTTAGGTCTGAACTGGGAACCAATTTATAGGAAAAACCATGAACCTTCAGACACTCGGCCTTCCGTGGAACCGGTTTGACACCCCTGGTTTAAGGTATAAGCTATAGGTCTGGAATGTTTTGTTACCACTGCATCTTTTTCGAGTTTTTTAGCAAAGGAAAGAAAAGGAAGGTTTTGAGTGAGGAACAGAAGCATTCAATTTGCAGGGGTCCCTTAATTTTTTGTGAGGAACAGAAGTATTAAAGTTAAGAGACCACTACAAATTAAACATTTCTGTTCCTCACTCAAAACTTTACCTTTCAACTTTTTTGGAAAGGAAAGAAAAAGCATCAATTGTCTCTTAATATTTTCTGGAGCTGTATATGCTCCGAATTGTACAATACAACATGTGGTTTATGACATTGTTTTACTAGAATTTGATGAACTTCCAGGGTCACATAACACTGAGTCACATAACTACAGATGAGTTCTGTTCTGTGTTATTAAAAATAACAAATGTTAATTGTTGTTAGGTAACTGAGTCAGAAAATCAAACTGTTTTGTATTAAAAAATGACTGTTTGCAATATTTATAAAAATGTTAAATCTTTTAGTCAAAGTCAGTTCTAAACCAAAGGCAGTAAAATAGAAAGCGAGCTTGGTGAATAAAGTGGAAAAAACTGCATTGGCCTGAGCTGAAATACCTCTCCCTTGTGTTTCTTCATGTGTCAACAAGTTCAGTAGCCTACTATTTTGTGTTTCTTCATTTATTTTCAAGTTTGGATATTTTGTGCTTCTTTGCAAATTAACAATTGAACAGGTAACGTTAGCTAACTTAGCTAAATCGTGTTTCTTTGTGTATCAACAAGTAATAATGTTGTGCTTATTTTAATTAGTAAATTAGTTCAGATATGTGATCTGAACACACTTCTGGACAAATGCTGCTACTGGACTGCCATTCTCTGTAAAGGTTAAATTTGATGTATTCACTAACATTCACAACTCAATTATTTGAATGTTTGGTGTGAAATGGAAACATTGTTTTGAATAAATTTCAAGGGATATCCTCCGGAAGGTGAATAACACCACTGGTTCTACCACATTTTATGGCTTTTATATAAGATTATGGTATGATTATACTGTGTCGACCATGACATTTTGCAAATACGGACTCCCTCCAGAAACGCTGCATTTTCCTGACGGATTGTTCTGTAGATTTACAATGTAATCATTCCTTGATTTTAATCAAATCATTGATTTGACATGCAGTCAGATTGCCATGAGTGTGGTTCAGAGTGCCATTGCGGTCTGGCCGTTTGCATACATGTATGTCATCCCACCCATTTCATTTTGCCTTCCGTGGTCTTTTATAATTGCATAAAACTGCTTCAAAATGGTTTATCATATAATGCTACAGGAAAATGCTACAGGAATGCAAAGCTGCACAAATTACACTTTGTTAATTTGTGGAACTGTTAATTTCTAGAACTAGAAGAATTACAATTTAAAGTTCCCATTTGGTTTTCTTTCTAAGATTGAGTTTGTTTATTTCCATTAAGCATAGTTCACACCTTCTTAAGGTTTGGTCTGAACATTCATTTTAGAGACTCACGTGAAGCCATGTGCTTAAGAGAATGTAACAATGTGTAGTTAACAACTACAACAGTTCAGGTATAAAAGTAGGGAAAGTGGTGTCCTAGAATATGGCAAATCTCCAGGTAGAAATATACTGTATCTTGTCCTTGGAGATTGTTTTTTATATTGTCTCTTAATACTAAATTAAATTGTTTGTACATTTATTTATTCATGTGCATGGGATAAAGATTTAAATCATAGATTGAGATGCTTTCTTGCAAGCTTGTCATTAACAGTGCAGCATTAATAAGGCATTGGAAATAAGCAAAATATGTGAACTGTCAAAGTTGCTAAAGATAGCAAAATCGTGGCAAATGCCAGGTAAGAAAGAAAAAAACAATATGAACAACTAATTATTATGGTGAGCATAGAGGTACTTACACATAATCAGGTATAAAGTTTCTGAGCAACAGGCTAAACAGTAGCAGTGTCACAATGAAGGAGCTCGCAGGACGCAAGTGCAGAGGGGAATGAACACATGTTCTTTAATCCAAGCCAAAAATTAAACAAGGTACACAAAACCTGCGTACAGTAGCAGTAAACAATGACAAACACAAGGGATGGAGGAATTTTAATAGGGAGTTTACAAGGGTTAACAAAACACAGGTGAAAGTGATATAGATATAGAAACAGACTAACTTGAACATAACCGGCCGTTACTAGCCGCAATGTATGCTTTGTGTGTCTGAGCCAGATCTAAAATTGCAAGTGATTACGGTGTCCGTACCTAGCTTGATCACAGTAATTTTAAGGTTGTCTATAACCCCAGTTCCCCAAAATAGTGGACGAGTTAGAATACATATAGGTTATCTGCTCTCACCACAGGCACAATTTGAACTTAGGAATCAATCATGCTTTCCAAAGCATGTGATAAACCACACAAGTGCATCTTGGTTCGCTTTGTACATTAATATGCTCACCATTCTGTAGAGTCCAACTTGAAACCAAGTAACACAATTCGCTGAGATTGAGTCAGGCATCTTTTCTGTTTGTTTACTCTGAAAACCCAGGGACTGAACATATGAGCAGGAAACAGGAGAACTACAGACTGTTTGTGTGACTGCTACTACCAGCAAAAATTGTATAGTTAGGCAAACACACGGAGCCCTCTACACATTAGTGATCTACTTATTTTACTGATCCAGCTCTTTTCAAACCATTCAGTAAAAAGAATAAATCTTTCAACTAATTTTGTTTCCCTGCCCGGTAAGTCTAGCAAACACTCAAATCACCGTCCAAGTCGGGCTACACTTGTTATAAAGATGGGAATAGGGAGGAACTTTAGTCCCACTGTTAATGCTAAGAGTAAAAGCTACACCATATCATGCTCACACATCTGTTTTAAATATCGCCCTACCACTTACACACTTGATTGACATAATCAACCTATCATCAGGTATTTAATTTGAATCAGGTGTGTGAGTGCTAGGGCAAAAACAAAAACATGCACCACTTTGGGTCCAAACGACCAGGATTTGGAAACGCTGCTTACAGCCATTAACACATTATGAGTATCATTAGAAGATTAAAAAAACTTCTGACTGCAGGCCAAGGGGAATTAATTATTGTACAAAAACACACAGACACAACTCATTGTCCAGAGTAAAAATAAAGGTTCAAATTTAGATTGAAAGAAATCATTCAAAAATTTTTGACATTCAATTAATAAAACAAAATGGACAGGAACGAAACAGAATACTTGATATAAGGACTACGCCAGAAACAATAAAAAACACAGAAACAAAACAGAACTACATGACATTGGGTATAACCAACACAAAGACCAAAAATATACAACTGGGAAGCAAGAACATAAATGTGATCTGTGATCAACAGGTGAAAACAGCTGCGAGCAATAATCAAAGAAAACATGTGACCACAGCTGGCTCCCGTGCCAGAATGTGACAATAACATAATCACTTGACAGAACCTATTCACAAAGCTAATGAGACCAACTTTTGCTAAAGAACGGGGAGACATCTTAAGCTAATAGAAAGGACGGGGTTGACCCTGTTGCTGTGGATGATGTTGTGTTCCATGAACAAGCTTACTTACTATGCCCACAGTGATTGGCTGATAAGGGATGGGTCTCTTTCAGTAAATTCGTCATAGCAATACTGCAGAATAATTGAAATAAAGATATACAAAATGTAAATGTAGGCTAAAGGGGCTTACACACCGAAACAGGCAACCGCTGACGGAAACGCGATGTTTTTATTAATCATCAGCAGCAATAAGGGCGGCATTCGAAGAAGCAGACAAGTTGAGTGAGGATCGAGACACTGTGAAGTCATTCACATTTTGGACAACATCTACTCAGCCCAGTTCAAGTATAGCAAAATTATCATTTCAGTTAGTGATATGTACAACTGAATCTAAACTGAATGTGAAATTTCTGTTTGGTATGTGTTGTTTTCCAAATGAACATAGTCTAGTTTAACTGTGCACGCAACTCTGTGTGTCGAACTGAATTTGTATACTTCGAATTTCCCCCGGAACGAATCTTGGAGCCATAACTATAGTAACGGAAGTAGCATAGCACATTTAATGCCACCTCGTAAATATAGCAAATGACAAGCCAAACATATGTGCCTTCCTTCATTTAGGGAATTATGTCCAATTCGTTTTGTTACTCTATTTATAATTCTTGTACGTTGTGTAAATTAAATCTGGATACACTGACACCAGCATTATTAAATCATCCATTGTTGCAATAGTGACAAAAGCACAATCCTTGATTGGCTACCGTCCAGCGGCAGGATGCAAAAGTTGAACATGGTTGAGCTTCGGCGACCAAATATTATGCACGTTCCTGTGGGGGAGAGCCGCCTTGCTTCGGCTTGCCACTGCAGCGGCCGGCAGAGTGGAAGGCAAAGCTGCCGTTGAGTATTCACTGAACGTAATAGAGGTAGCGGTTGCCAGTTCCGGTGTGTAAGCCCCTTAAGTGTCACTGATTAAACATGAAACCAAGAATAATATACTGACTAGCCAAGATGTGTTCGGCCAGTTGTCAGTCTCTTACATGTCTGGCAGCTCGTAAAGAAATGCACGTTAATCTTTTGATGGTGTAATAATTTGGGCAATTGTGTCCCACCACCATTTACACCATGTGGTCAAGCTTGAAGTCGGCTTTATTTCTTTGTAGTTGGCGAGCATCACAAGGAAACCAAATGATTTGTCGCACTATAAGGGTTCTGGGTAGAGCATTTGTTATTTTATGTAATATTCTACTGACAGATGACTGACATTGCATAGAGTTTGATGTCTGATGTTATTGTGTTGTTTCCGTTTGTTGGTTAAGTGACAACATCTCTGACTAGCTCTACTATGATCACAACACCCTGGCGGTTAAGGCGATACCTTGTTAAAACCTCAGTATCAATAAATGTTTCAAAAACATTGACCTGAGTCACTAAGATTGCCGGGAGCAGCCATCTTAGTCACTTGGGAGTCCTATTAGCTACTCCTAACTTTTCCCAAATTTAGGAGATAATTTTAGAGCTAAAACGCAAACATTTTGTTACTCCTAAATCAGTAAGTAAGGAGCTACTTCAAGCCTTAAGATGTTTTGTGAATACGGCGCCAGAAAGATTTAAATACTTATTTCCACATTCTAACATACTTTCAGGTGATCCAAAGTGTCGAAATATCCATCGATCATCGTTCATTTCGTTCATCTTTCTTTCCAGTGAATGACATTTGAAAATCTGAAAGAGCCATGGATCATCGTTCCTTCTGGTAAATGAGATTCAAAGATCTGAAAGAGCCATGGATCACCATTAATTTTGTTAACTGTTTCTTATGGTGAGTCTACTGATATGAAGAGCCTACTGAGATGAATCATGAATCACGATTCACAAAAAAGATCATTCACTATTACACATCAAGGATGCTAAGGCTCCGTCCAAGGTGTAAAGAAATGGGGAAAAATCAAACGGGCGGACTAGAAACAGATTAAATATTTTAAGCTTGTTCGGGTAAATTGGCATATGGGAAGAATGTATTGCAAACGTATTGACTGTTGCAACCATGAGCATGTTGAATTCGAAGACAGAGTCTATAATAGGACCAATATCCTGCTCATTTTCAGAACCAGGAAGTAGGAGAAATACTCCAGGAGAAATACTGTTATTCTTTCCAAAACTGATTATTTTTGTATAACCTGATTACCTGAACTGAGAGCTGTGTGGAATTACTCTGCCAGCTTGCAGGGAATGTGTATTTCATAAAACTGGATGTTACGGAGGCAGGGCTGGTTTGAACTGTTTCTCTGTCAAACAACAGACTAGCTAGATTCCTTGCTAGTTTATTTACATTTCACAACTTCCCCAGGCATTTACCGTCTAGAGTAAAACATTCCAAAGGATATGATAAAGGCTGGGCCTAGTCTTAGGGCTTTGCACATAACAAATATAGCACAGAAATCTCCTGCATCATATGTTTTTTGTAAGTTGATGGCAAATTGGCAGCATTTTGCTCATGTAGTCCTCCCTAACATACTAATGTTGTCTTCATATAGTTTTTGGGCTGTGGTAAAGGGTATGTATGCTTCTCTCCATTTAAGTGTATTTGGGAGGTACTCTACAGTCAACTTCTTCGACTCTAACTACAGTAGTCAGTGTTAACTCCTGGAATTGTTCTGCCCTACTGACATGACTATAGTGGTAGCCATTCTCATGGGCATAGACTGTTTAAAAGCTTGTCATGAATGTCATCAGTCAGGGTCAGCAACCCTTCCCTGTAGTAAGAAACACCCTTTTAAAGAGATGTTTACCGCTCTCAACTCAATGCAAGTTCATATCCAGCCTTTGTGTACTTCAGAAGAATGTGGAACAGGGCATAAGTAACAAAACATCCTACAGTCAGGGATCCACACAAATCGGTTGGCTGCTGCCGGGGATCTTCCATCTGCATACACGACAGACTAGAGACATCTTTCAAGATGTGCTGACTACTCATTTATAGTTTTATAAAATACCTAGGAAATAGGATGCAATCAGTCAAGTTGCATCTGAAGGCGGATGATATGGTCACTCGATCAAATGCTTTTTCTCTGGTTCAAGCTTTTTTAGAACGTAAAACGGTCTTTCAGTCAATGCTATACATTACTTCAAACTGGTCTTGAATGCACACAAAATGACCTTTACCGAGCTTGAATAACTGCCAGGGAGAGGTTTTTCTCATCTGAAGGCGTGTCGTTTTAAAAGGTGTCATCCTACAAAAACCTAGGTAAAGCATATTTGGTCATATGGAGAAGCTTAGTTTATCTGTTTGGATAAAAGTTTTATTGAATATTGGATTCTGTTTATTTTTGCTTGAATCAATGCAAAAGAAAGCTAGTTCAAGCCACCTTTCATTCTATAATTAATTTTGGTGACTTGTTGTATATGCATTGTCTGAGAGATCGGTAGGAACCCAAATGCAGGAGTTATGATTGTATTAATTGGGACTTAGGAAGACTGGGGGAAGTAATGGGGTTGGTTTGGGGGTAGGAACAGGTGCAGAGTAGTTATGGGCAGGCAGGAGTCGGTACACAGGCTGGCAGCAGAGGTACAGGTAGGTAGCAGGTAGAGTAGTCATAAACAGGCAGGAGGTCAGTACACAGGCTGGCTGTGGTCGTTCTGGTGGAACCCTGTAGTCACAGGAAAACAGGGTAAGTAACAGACAATTTGACTGGAGGTTAACAGATGGAGTAGCTATAGACGGAAGGGCAAACATAACACGTATAACTATGGATCAACGATCCGGCGGGGATGGTTCGTCAGAGCTCTTCAGAAATACAGCCGGTGATGAGCCAAGTGGGAGCAGGTGTGTGTTAGCCGATTGGGAACAGCTGGTGCCGGCTCCACTCCAAGGAGTGACACCACGCCCCCTTAAATTGTTGCCTCTCCCATAAACCGCCTCTCAAGTGAGGGAGGGCGTGACATGCATACAAGCCTCTTTTGTGTTAGTAAGACTGGACTCATGCTGTCATGCTTCCCTACGCTTTGTAATAAATGCTAAGTCAGAAATCCTCAATTTCTTTGGTGTACTATGTTGCACTGATATGTGCTAATTTACAAAAGCCCTTCTAGGTAGACTCTTTACTTTTCTTTACTTCTGTAGCTTGTTCTTCCCCAATAGCAGTTACCAGACTCAATCTACTAAGTTGTTGCTACATCCAGTCCCAAGAGCCATTACCGAGAAGACTCCTTTAAAGCAGCGGTCCCCACCCCCTGGGCCGCGGACAGGTACCCGTCCGTTGGTCATTTGATGAC
Source organism: Esox niger (assembly GCA_016801105.1). NCBI lineage: Eukaryota > Metazoa > Chordata > Actinopteri > Esociformes > Esocidae > Esox > Esox niger. Next base: position 9,203 of record JACXGJ010008284.1, on the reverse strand, counting down.
TAAAATTATTTCAGTTTTATTTATTATCCGAGTCTGAACAATGTTTTATTTTGAAAAATGACCGGATTCCCTCTGTTATATCAGTCTATGACCTACTCTTGACGCTTGTCTCGGTCATGTTGCCGCAAAAATTAAACCCACAAGCTCGAAATATTCGTAAAAAACAAATGTCTTTGGAAAGTTTCTTCGCGAAGGGGAAAAGGCCCAGTGAGGAAACAGAAGAAGAGCCTATGACTTCCAAGAAAAAGAAAGCTGCATTTAACAGACAATACCAGGAGACCTACTTAAAATATGGATTTATCACGAAAGGTGATTCCCGCACACCAAGCCCGCTCTGCATAATATGCGGCAACCGGCTCTCTAATGAGGCAATGAAGCCTTCAAAACTGCATCGCCACTTGGAGACCAAGCACCCTGCATTAAAAGACAAGCCTTCGGAGTATTTTGAAAGAAAAAAGCATGAACAAGGACAGAAGCAATTACTGAGGGCCACCACATCAACAAATGCAAGTGCACTGAGAGCATCATACTTGGTGGCTAATCGTATTGCTAAGGCTAAAAAGCAATTCACCATTACTGAAGAATTGATCCTGCCCGCCACTGAAGACATTTGCCGTGAACTTCTAGGAGAGCCTGCGGTTAAAAAGTGACAGCAACCAAAACCAAATTACGGAGTAGACTGGACATAAGCAAAACACTTCGGGTTTCATTGTCTCCCATTATTCCTAGATGGGACCGTCTAGTTGCAGAGAAACAAGCTCAGGGCTCCCACTGATTTAGCGATATGTTGAGTTGTATTTTTCATGAACTTTATATTTGTTTTTGTGTATATTATTTTGAAGGCAGTTTTAGGGGGCAGAGAGGATGTTACTCATATTATGTTGTTGGCGCGATGTTACGAGGACGCTTGCATAAGAGTAAACAGTGGATTCACGTTTATTATTATATTTAGAAAATACCACCGTTTTTTGACGGTCATTTTATTTTTTGTATAAGGCCGGTTCGTCAAAATAACATTAAACCGGTCCGTGGCGCAAAGGTTGGGGACCGCTGCTTTAAAGAGGGTAAAACTCTGAATCATGACTCTTCGAATTTAAGTGTTTTTGTAGCCTGCATTCAAGTGTTGTTATGCCAATTATGTTTAACATTATAACATGTATTAATGCTGCTGCCTTCTTGTTGGTCCTTGTTGCAAATGACTGACTCAGTAGGATTTTTCTTGGTTTGATAAAAGTTAATAAATAACCGAAAAAGATTAAAAGAGAATTATGGAATATTGCAAATGGATTGCCAGTTACTGTAGCTCCCACATCACTTGTCATCAGGTGCACAGATGCTGGCACTGTTCTTTAATCTTGGTTTATGCACTTAGCTTCCTGCAGCCCAACACACTCACACACACCCTTCCAAATTTACCACTCCCACCTCACCACCCAGTCGCTCAATCAGCGAAAGACAGCTTCAATGACACTGCAGCAGCAGAAAACAGCAGTAGATCACAGTGAAAAAAATACATTTGTTTATACCATGGTAGCTGCGGTGCAATTTAGAAGCAGCCTGACAACGCCACCCATAACCAATAAATGTTCACCCCTGACATTGTTGTCAAAGTAGTTCAATTTGGTGAGAAAACCTATCAACAATCCCCTGTTTTATGTTTACAATACACTTATTATTATTTATATGCTGTTTTACTCCCCTCCCAATTTTCTGATGTTGAATTTGTGATTATTTCTTCATCCCAGCTTTCTGCATTATATTTTTATTACTAGTTTATCTATTGCATGAAGTTATTGATTTCCAGATCACAGGCATGATTATGGAGCAGAGAATGAATTTTAGGAGACCAATGGTAGAGCTGATAAATTTCTATTTACACTTTTCTATTTCCTAGACTGCAGGTACCACAATTTGCACAGTGGGATAAATGTTATGCTGTTCTTGAAAAATCAAGACTAGTGGCTACCTGCAATCAATGCAAATTCACTCTAAGGTAAAGAAGGTATCACTTTACAATAAGGGTACATTGATTGACATTAGTTAATGATCTAGTAAAGATGAATAAACATGTCTTTGTTGAGCTTAACTAAGGCAGTTATACATGCAAGTATTAATGTTACCAGATATATTAATTAAAATGTATTAACATTTACTACATTCATTTATAAGTGATTGTTCATGTTCAATTCTGTTGAAGTAAATATCTATACATTGTTAACTTCCTGTTCCGGTGATGTCCAAGAACAAAAGTTATGCAACAAGAAAGTCAGGGGAGAGCCTTTATTTCAACAGGAGACATCATATGTTAACAGTACATAGTTCCCACTCTCTCTCTCCAAAAAAGGATGTTCCACAGTACTTTTACTGAATACAAGGGAGGCGGCCTAGGGTCAAACCCAGCCAAATACCCTCCAATAAGAAAGGCTTGAATGACCCTTGTACGAGATGTTCCAGCATATGGTCAACGGTCCTATCCCTCAAGCCTGTGACAGTCACATGGGCAACTCCTAGCAGGAGGTATGGACAGGACGTGTGTCCTATCTATACACCTCTGCTCAAGAGTTAGTTTGCACATCTGTGTTGTGTTAAGTCTCTCAAGCCTACTTTCTCTCAACATGCATTAATCAGGGCCAGTGTTGCGGATAATTCTTTTCCAGGTCTCAGGTTGGTGGGATGAGTCCACTTAATTCTAATTTCTTAATTATAAATACTCTAAACCAATGCATTAATTCAAATAGTTTATTACAAGCTTGTAGGTGATATACAGACAAAGTACACTCGTGTGCAAATTCCTAGGTATGACAAAGACACATTTTGATATTTTCTTCTAACATCTGATTCTCATCTTAATGCTCCATATCCTAAGACCGTAGGACACCTAAGCTAAAGAATGCCTGTATTTGGGCCTCGGGTCAAAACGAGAACAAAGATTTGCTGGCAAGAGTTCTGACAGAGAGGAGACAAGCTATAGCCATTTTTAACCACATGTTCCCCAATTCATGGACAGAGCAAAGTATCCAGTCTGTATATCATATACACAAAACCTACATATTTAACATGTATATAATAAACCTAATTTATGCAAATTGAATATATTTATGCATCCTTAATATATAATATATATGCACAATTAATCAATCTTCCACACCAGGGTTTAGAATTTTGTAAGGTCAAGATTTTTTTCTTTTAATAGAGCTTATACTAAAATGACCCCTAAAAACAACCAAAGAAATACACAGTCACACAAATTCAATATCTATAATAAAATACATATGCCGTAGTTGGCAAAAATAGTTTTATACATATGCAGTAGTTTTGCCAGTTGGCAAAAATAGTCTTATTAAAGCTGCACAATTTGCTCTATTCTGTGTGTGTGTGTGTGTGTGTGTGTTTGGTGAGAGAGGGAGAGAGATAAGAGATAAAAGAAAGAGAGTCAGGAGAAGATAAGACCAAAAGAGCTATTAAACTCTACGCAGAAACCGCTAAACCACACTGTGGTAGAGTTAGTCAGAATGCTCTTGATTGGGCAGCTGTAAAAGTTCACAATGATCTTGGAGGACAGACGGGCCTGCTTCAGCTTCCTGAAAAAGTACAGGTTCTGCTGCGCCTCGTTGAGAGTCCAGGAGAGCACCTCGCATATGTGGACATCCAGGAATTTGAAGCTTGATACGCTCCACCTCAGTGCAATCACTGAGAACTGGGTTGTGACTACAGCCATTAGACCTGTAATATTCTCTTATGTAAAAACTGAGATTATATTCTGCACTATATAAAGTGACAATACAGATGCAATAAAAGAGATCCACAGCATTACGCAGATACTATTACCATCACAAATGTTAGCCATAATGTGCATTAAGGTCAGTGCAACTTATTTAGAATTTGGAACAAACACTTTTCAACCAGGCCACCCCCCCCCCCCCCCAAGGGGTTAATACATTGGTATGTGCTGGAAACACTGCATGACACTGCAGCCAATAATGTAATAACTACCATTCATGTAATAACTGCCAATAACACAATACATTTCCCATTATTAATAATAAAAATTCAATAATGTAATAACATTTTTTTTTTTTTTTCAATGTTTGAGGGTTCATGACTAGGTACCTAGTAATCAGATTGTTCTCATTTTCTTCACTGTAAATCGTAAATCCATCTGATGCTTAAAGGCTATTTGCAAAGGTAGATATTGTTTTGACAAGACAATGCTATCAGACATTTCTAACTTGTCAGCATGTTCCTTAGATCTCTTCTGTTAGTTTCATGCAGTTTTACAAAGTTTAGTCATTTATTTTGGGATTGATGACCATTTCAAACAATACATTGTAGGCAGCATGTTTCATGCAGTCACAAAAAGTCAACATTGTTTGGTGATTTTGATAAACATTTTATTGATTTTTTTTTTGCACTGTCTTGGGCTTGGATAAATGTACAGGCAAGCTAATTCAGCTAGGTTAAGCACCCAGTTGACAGATACAAAGCAATAGTCTCCCAAGCTTTTATATTTTACACAGAGGTCAGGTCATTAATTAAGAACAAATTGAACGCTTTGAAGGTTAAATTACGGGCTCTATAAATAATGGACTCCACAGTAAAACTCTATGATCTGGTTACAACATGTAAAAATATGTGTGTGGCCAAAAAAGTCACAAAATGTTACCGATTGTTTTTTGTATGGTTGCATGTTGATTGAGTTCATGTAGAGAGTCAACATTGTATGGCAATTTTGATCTGAAATTCACAGATTTTTTTTCCATATCTTTGGTTTGGGCAAAGATACTGCTTCACCCATTACTTCAGATGCAGCCCTTAACATAACCAAAACCACAAGTATCAACTCCCAAGCTTTCATATTTTACACAGAGGTCATGGGTCGCTCTATAAGGATGAATTGAACATTTTGAAGGGGAATTTGCAGGATCAATAATTTCAAAATTACTCAGTAATATTGCCGTTATACATTAATATCTTATAGATAAGTGTCTAGTAACTAATATACCAAGTTGGCCATTTTGCTTATTGTTGTTTTTGCAGCATTGTCTTCTTTGTGCATTTTGGGTTATTTATAGTTAGGGTTATGAGACATATCTTAGAGGCTTCACTGGGATGTAAATGCATGATCATCTGAAAACATGAAAATGATGTAGTTCATGGTAAAACTTCATGTGAAGTGTCATAGCATGTTCTAAATAAAATATCAATATCCAGCTGGAATAATACAGTTAAGATATAGTTTTAGTTCATTTTGTGAAATAGGGTTAGGATTAGAATTTAGAGAGATCTCAAAGAGGCCCTATTGGGGTGTAATACTATTGGACAAGAAACACACATTACGTAGTATATAATAGCAAGTTGTTAGAATTATAGTCTCCAAGATTCATAACATAACAAATATCTACAGTAAGGGTAGCAATAGTAAGTATAAGTGCTATGGAATTGAAACAAACACACAGTTATATTAGTATATTACATTATTGGCTCCAATTATTGTATATTTTTTTTGACCCAACAAATAATTTTATTGCAAGTCAATAATGTAAGAACTTAACGTTATGGGCAAAACGTTATTACATTATTGATCTTTATTACATTAAGAATGGAAAATGTATTATGGTATTGGCAGTTATTACATTAACGGTAGTTATTACATTAGTGGCTGCTATAAGGGGAAATATTAAAGTAGCAATTTATATATTTTTCTGAGTGCTCTTTCTTCAATCAGAGAAATTATAGCTCCAAAAAGGCCATAATTATATTCAAATGGCTCCTCCCTGGCAGTGAAGGCTTGAACCAACAGAGGGCAAAGCATTGTTTGGTTGAAGAACACACTAACTACAGGCTGTTCATCATGGTCTTTCTTTTCATTTCTTGCCTCACTGAAATTGCATTAAATAGCAAAAACAGACACAGGTACACAATGACAGGGTAATGCAAATGCAACAGGGACATCTTGGTATACTAATATTCACAACATGCATTACCTTTTGGTCACTAAGTTTTTAACAACAAGTTAACAAGCTAATTTGCCATGGTAGCATCAAGACTTACTTGAGCCCTTAAATCTAACAGTTACTAGTTCAAATATATGAAATTCTAGATCCTGTATCAACATTGATTCTCTAGTCAACGTTATTAATGAAAGCTTCTTAGCAATAACTTATCTCTTACAGGGCCAGTGAGCAATCAATGGTGGCGTGCCGGCATTTTGCTGCTGGCAGGCCCCCGGAGGCTATAATGTCCTACAGCTAGCAGACCGCCAGCTTTTCTACTGATCTCAATTTGCATCTCTGGAAGCTTTCCACCAGTGGCCTGACTGCACGGTGATGTGCCTAGCTCGTGTGTAGTCTTGCCATTTTCTTCCAGCAGAGATGCTCTTACCCCTTTCATTCTTTTACTGACTGTTCTTGTATTAAATGGCCAAAAAGTTCTATTTTAGTCTCATCAGACCAGAGCACCTTCCTCCACACATTTTGGAAGTCTCCCACATGCCTTTTTGCAAACTCAAAACGTGCCATTTTGTTTTTTGCTGAAAGTAATGGCTTTCTTCTGGCCACCCGGCCATAAAGCCCAACTCTATGGAGCATACAGCTAATTGTCGTCCTATGTAAAGATACTCCAGTCTCTGCTTTGGAACTCTGCAGCTCCTCCAGGGTTACCTTCAGTCTCTGTGCTGCCTCTGATTAATGCCCTCATTGCCCGGTCCGTGAGTTTTGGTGGGCGGCCGTCTCTTGGGAGGTTTGCTGTTGTGCTATGTTCTTTCGATTTGGTTATGATAGATTTGATGGTGCTCCTGGGGATCATCAAAGATTTTGATATTTTTTTATAACCTAACCCTGACTTGTACTTCTCAACAACATAGTCCCTTACTTGTTTGGAAAGTTCCTTGGTCTCTATGGCATTGTTTGGTTAGTGGTACCTCTTGCTTAGGTGTTGCAGCCTCTGTGGCCTTTCAAAAAAGGTGTGTATATGTACTAACAGATCATGTGACCTTTAGATGCACACAGGTGGACATCATTTCACTAATTATGTGACTTCTGAAGGTAATTGGTTGCACCAGAGCTATTGATGGGCTTCATAACCAAGGGGGAGGATACATATGCACATGCCAAATTTATTTAAAAAAAATAGCTTTATGTATATATTTTTCTCATTTCAATTCTACAACTTAGACTATTGTGTTATGATCCATCATATACAATTCAGATTGAAAAAAACATTGAACTAAAGGCTGTAATGCAACAAAATGGGTTAAAAGCCAAGGGGGTGAATACTTTTGCCAGGCACTATATCTCATGTCGGTTTCACTGAAATCCCTAATGACGACATTAATTATTTCGATGATGGTTTGGATTCCCGTGCTGTTTCTGGCCATTCCAATTTTGCGTATGCAGTCCTTGTTGCTCATGCCTTGGTGGAGAGCACGCATCTGCTCTCCGCTTACTGCACAATCAGTTGTGTTGTTTGCTTTTACCTGAGCTTGTATCGGATAACTGGAGTCTGGATCCATGGATCTACACTGATCTTTATTGGTTCTCCTTATGCATTTGTTGTCTTGCAAGGTTTTGTCATATTGTGGAAGCACTTTGGCTTCCTTCCTTTTACTGGTGAACCTATTCACCACTATGCTCTGGTGTTTCTTTCTTTGATTCCATTACATAGCCGATTCTTGATATGGGATATTGAGCTCCTACCCCTACCGCTGACTGTCTTCTCTTATTGATGCATCTGGTGTGTGACTGGCTGGGGATATGTGCTCAAGGCATACTGTGGCCCTGTTTTTTTTTTCTGGCATAATTGACAAATGGCAGGATGGACCCACTCCCATTGGAGCCGTTCGTCTTTTGCTGCCGCAGGCTTATGACGGAGCCGCTTCCCGCTACTAGGGTTTCCTCCTACAACTGGGCCTCTACTTCTCCACCACGACTCCAGCGGCCACAGGACGCAAGAGGGTATCAGCTCTCATCACCTGCCTCACCAGCCGAACGCTGGAGTGGGCAAACGCGGTGTGGAGGAACGGCGGTCCCATCATCGAGGACTATAAGGCATTCACCTGCCTGTTTTCTGCAGTGTTCAACCATCCCTAAGAATCCTAGTCTGAATACTTTCAAATTTGTGGTGCCACTTGCTTGAGTACATTAGTATTGTCTGTGTACCAGGGAGTAAAATTCTTGTTGCATATTTCTTTTCGTTATTTGTGGTGCAACCGTATCAAAAGTATTTAGCAATTTTGAGTTTAAATCCTCGATTAGATTGTTTGCGGATTTATTTACTTTGTCACTGATGAGCAAGTTTGGAAGAATATCAAGAAATCTACACTCACAAAAAGGATTATTAGGAACACCTGTTCAATTTCTCATTAATGCAATTATCTAATCAACCAATCACATGGCAGTTGCTTCAATGCATTTAGGGGTGTGTTCCTGGTCAAGACAATCTCCTGAACTCCAAACTGAATGTCAGAATGGGAAAGAAAGTATGATTTAAGCAATTTTGAGCGTGGCATGGTTGTTGGTGCCAGATGGGCCGGTCTGAGTATTTCACAATCTGTTCAGTTACTGGGATTTTCACGCACAACCATTTCTAGGGTTGACAAATAATGGTGTGAAAAGGGAAAAACATCCAGTATGCGGCAGTCCTGTGGGCGAAAATGCCTTGTCAATGCTGGAGGTCAGAGGAGAATGGGCCGACTGACTCAAGCTGATAGAAGAGTAATTTTGACTGAAATAACCACTCGTTACAACCGAGGTATGCAGCAAAGCCACAACACGCACAACCTTGAGGCGGATGGGCTACAACAGCAGAAGACCCCACCGGGTACCACTCATCTCCACTACAAATAGGAAAAAGAGGCTACAATTTGCAAGAGCTCACCAAAATTGGACAGTTGAAGACTGCAAAAATTTTGCCTGGTCTGATGAGTCTCGATTTCTGTTGAGACATTCAGATGGTAGAGTCAGAATTTGGTGTAAACAGAATGAGAACATGGATCCATCATGCCTTATTACCACTGTGCAGGCTGGTGGTGGTGGTGTAATGGTGTGGGGGATGTTTTCTTGGCACACTTTAGGCCCCTTAGTGCCAATTGGGCATCGTTTAAATGCCATGGCCTACCTGAGCATTGTTTCTGACCATGTCCATCCCTTTATGGCCACCATGTACCCATCCTCTGATGGCTACTTCCAGCAGGATAATGCACCATG